>JAVFHW010073149.1:11969-28320 GCA_032159205.1 Eurystomus glaucurus suahelicus
TTTTTTTTTTTTTTTTTTTTTTTGCTTTGGCATTGTCAATATAATTTAACTCTCATTTTTGGTGCTTAATTTTAAGAATTAAAATGTTTGGAACTGCAGTGACCTTAGCAACTGGTGTCAGATTAGAGGCAGCTTCATAGTTTTGAATTCTCTGTAAGCATCAATATGAAAGGTGTAAAACAAATTGACAAACCTCAATTTTCTTTCCAACATCTTCAGTTTTTGCAACAAATTTGAAAGTGAACTTTCTTGTTTTGCCCGGGACTAAGCACATTGTTCCTTGTGATGACTGCTCTAGAATGTCACTTTTTTGATAGGCTTCTTCTACCACACAGTACTGGTTGTAATCCTATAAGGGAGAGGTGGTGGAAAAGTTGATAAATGGAGACTTAAGACATCTTCAGAGAGTAACAGTGGCTTAGAAAATATTAAGGCTCTGTTACTGCATCACACTATATGGATTCTTGCTACTTTTCACACTATTGAAGTTAGACTTATCAAGTAATTAAAATGCAATTCTTTGACACAAGATTTCCATTATATTAATGTAACTTTATGCAAGAACATCAAGAGAAATAAGAGGTTAAAATGATCCTACTGAAATTTTAGAGAGCCTTATAGAAAAATAAAGATATGTGGATGAACTAATCAGACTGTATCTGGGAGTTTTATCACAGTATCAATATATTTGTCAAAAGTGATAGTGCAGAAAGAAAAAGACACCTTTCCAACTTAAGTATTAACATAGTTTTTGGAAAAAAACACTTGAATTTTATGTTTAAAACTACTAATAGATAATATTCCATTCTTATGATAAGCTTCTACCACTATAACAGAGATAGATACAACATACTTACCTGATTATTGAAGCTGATACAGAGCTTAGAAAATCTAATAGGATGAGGACAGTCAGCTCTCAAGTATACATCAAACTGCACAGGAACATCAACATGAAAACTAGGAGCAAGAAATTTTGCTTTGCATTGCACTGGAATTAAAAAAAAAAAACGAAACACAAAGAAGTAGGTGTTAAACACATCATAATAGATTATTAAATACCAAAAACACCTCTTAAAATAATTGTGGTAAGGATTGTTCTGTGTATACTCTCCAGACTTTGGTTTGTATGTAACTGGGACAAATTTGGCTACTGACACTGTCACAGAAAGCCACTTTTCAGCACTTGGCTGAAACCTTTGCAGAGGAGAGATGTCCAGCAGGGAAAAAAAAAAAAAAAAAAAAAAATCCTGTACACTTCAATACACTTCTGTAGGTAACACTCACTCCTGCTCCCTTTCCATAGGGAGTATTACTTTGCAAACATTCTGCCCTCTTTCCTCAGAATCCTGCTTCAAAGCACAGAGTAGCAGAAATCTTTCAAAAAGCAAGGGATTCTTCTTTAGTAATCCAGACCAGGGATAAGAGATTGCTAGCTTCTCTCATGATTTCTTGTCTTACTGATTTAGATGAAGAATAGAGCAGTACTGAAACACGAGTTTCAGTGTTGCTGGCTTTAACACACAATATGTTTTCCAAATTACTTATTTTCAAGATATAACTACATTGATATATGTAGTCTACTGTAAATTTGCTTTCTTACTTACCAAATGGTATAAAATCTTGGACTTCTATTGTAAAAACATTACTGCCTGCCAAGGAAACACGGTCAGCCCACAATTTCTGTGATGCTTTCACAGCAGCAGCATCACAGTCAGGTTCAGGATCAGGGCTTTCATTCTGTATCCAGGTAGAAGATTACAAGTAACAATAAAAGAAGGTTATCAAACACTGCCTACTCTTAACATTATTTAAAAGGGTAACAGGAGTTTTGCCACTTACCATTAGAACTTTTATCAGATTTTTTTCTATCCGAGATTTCTGATCTTCTTTAAGAGTAGATGCTGGCAAACAGAACAAAATCAAAGATTATAAGACAGAAGCAAGTTCTTACTTTTTCTTTTTAAACTTAAAAATAAGTCTTTCATCTAGATTGCATCTTTAAAAAAAAAAAAAAAACACATTCCAAGGGGAAAAAAAAAAAATTTTCTAACATCTATCTACCAGTAGTTAAGGATTCATTCAGTTTTCAGAACTTCCCCCAGTGTAAGTGTTTCCTTTTACTTCCACTGAAACCAAGTAAAATACATTTTGGTTATACAAGCATTTCATAATTTATTGAAGGAAAACCCCAAGAGAATAATGCCTATACCTTCTTCTTATTTATGTTTTAAAATGGAAAAAACAGTAGAAAAGTCTGGAACGTGCAAAGAGGCAAGCTTGGATAACATTAGAAATAATGATTAGAGAGAAGGTGACAAGAAGAAAAAACCACTAATTAAAATAAGCACTCTCCTCTTGAAGATAAGGAGAAGTAGGTCTGTCTCATTGGCTATTCTTTAATACAAAGCAGAGTAGCTTGGCTAGCTAAAAGAAAATGCAAACCAAATTTTTACCACGCCTACCTTAATAGTGACATTAGTTAGCAATTCAGGGCACAAAAGGATTATTGCTGCAAATGTCAAGTAACAGACATTATATGAAGCAGAGTGCTTGCACTATTACTGTGCAGCCACCCTATATCACATATTTTCCCTAAAACATACCATATGTGTATTTCTTCAGAGTTCTAATAAAGTCTGAGAAGCACATTTGGGATTTTAAAGTCCAGAAAAATTGTGCTACTTTTGTTACTATGAGAAAAGTGTTTTTCCCGTTTAGCTATATTACGGTTCTTCCCCCATCCCAAAGCTCAGGAATTTTCTGTCACATGATTTGAACAGTCTCAAACAAAGCTCTGCACCCTGGATGTCCTGACACAGTCTGAACACAATGAATTTTATAATAGAGGAGCAAGAAAATTCAACTTCCAGCATACAAGAGAAAGTAGCAAAAAATTTAGCACAGGTGTACAGTTATTTTGTAGTCGAATCATTTGAAGTCTGACAATGATTTGTCAGACTTCCAAATACATGTACTTTTAATTTTTCTGTATAGGTTGAGTATATTTCTTAAAACAGTACCTCTACCCAGTAGCTCTAAAGAGTATGTTATATAATCTCTTAGCTGGGCCATCAAATATGAACATTTGAGAGCAGTCGTCAATATGGAAGTGAGAAGAGTCCACCATCCTTCACTGCGATATTCACACATAACATAATCCAAGAGCCTGTAACACAGTAAAATTGAAAAAAACAAATTATATGCATCAATATTTTTATAAACTCACATTTATTAATTTGTATTTATTAATACAAAGTCATCTTCACTAATACAAATGCTAGATTAAAGTCTATTGTTTACACATGACAATGATTTATTGAAAACAGCATGAAATTATTGTAAAGAAATACACTCATTCAATTAATTTTCTATTTCAAGCTAGAACAATTTTCATAAAAGAACAACAGGAAAACTCATCTGTCTACACATAAAGAACTAGCAAAACATCAACTGGACAGAAGAGCCTTTCTTAGTCCAGCATTGCATTAAAAATACCATATACTCAACAGTAAAGTGTAAGTTTTAAGAAAACAAACCAACCCCACATAATAAAGTCCCCTTCCAAACTGAAGAATTCTAACATTCCTTAAGCTCAGATGTTTCTTTTCCCTCCTACTTCCAGTCTTCTGCTCACTTCAAGGGTTTCAAAGATCTACAAACAGCACATACATCAGCCTTTATCAGGCAAAACTGCACACCTTAATACCATTTTAATACGGAGCAATGTTTGCTATTACTAGCAAAACAGAGAACTTAATTTTTTTAAAACTCTGTTCAACACAAGAGTTTGTCTACTTTAGAAAAATCTACCTAAACATAAATAAGCAATGCTTGTTCATATAAAAATTAGGCTTGATACAAATTGATCTGCTTATCCTAACCTACCCGCTCCTCCATACAGCTTCCAGTCAGCTGGTAACAGTAAACACATCTCTCCTACCTTAAACATACTTCCTTTACAACATGTAATCTTTGAGCCTAATTAATGAAAACATGGTGGGACTCTACTTACCATGACCTTGACTCTGTTACCCCTTAAAAATACAAAGAAACTAAAGCATAAGATGTCCTACAGAAAGGATGTCAGCCGTACATCAGCACTAAGCTTTCCTAGCTCTGTAGTCATTAACAGCAGAAAACTACACCAATAATTCCTTTTGCTAATTTCCTGGTATATAAACAAAAGATAAATTCAGCTACATTTCTATATTTTTAAAATTTTGTAACCACAATATCTTTAATTAAATGTAAATATATTCTAACTGCAGTAGCAGACAAGTTTCAGAACTCACTTCTGGGAGAGATGGGGGGAGAGAGCGAGCGAGCACGAGCGTGCAAGAGTGAGTGCACTCAATCAGTGACCTAGAAATAAGTAATATTTGCCCAATAAGGCAGATCCCCACAACAGCTAACAGCAGGAAGCTTTTCTATGCTAATACCTGACTCATCGTATCTGTTTTGCTTTCTTTAATATAAGCAGAGTTCATAAACTCCAAAGCTTGTGTTTCAATCAAATCCAGGTACAAGGATAATCTTAGATGAGCTTTCACCATTATTCCATAGCAATAAGACATGGAGTCATAGCAAGAGGAATAGCACGTGAAAGAATTGATCATGGATGGTACTCACTTCAGAGCTTTGGCATAATCTTTAGCGTAGTAATACTCTTCTCCCATTTGAACCACTGATCAAAAAAAAAAGAGTTCCAGATCAATACCAAAAGTCTTTGCAAAATTAATTTAAAAAAATACATCCGATTATCCATACTCACTCAAATGACTTTTCATTCTTGGACATTTGTATTTCTTGAACTGCGCAACAGCATTACTCAACAAAGTGATTATTAGCTCCTAACAGATAAAAACATTACTGATATTATATATACAAATACTAGGACAATGTTAGAAAACAGACTTCTTTTGTAGAATAAAACCTACCGAGTGAAGGACATTTTTCTCTTTCAACTGTAGGGATAAAATCCCCATCTTTTCCTTTTCAGGATCAGAAAGATCAAAGCCTGCATAAGACAATGAAAAATCCATTAAATAGGAATTTTGTCCAGACCCAAAGGGAACTATTTATGTGGTAAGTTATATGCAAAGCAAGCTTCAACTCAAGCGCATTCAAACTTGTAAACATTCTTTTGCCTAGGAGACGGATATACTGCTTGAAGAACTCACCCAGAGTCTGCGTTCTAGAAGGTAAATTCTGGAACAACTATCTGCCTTCTGTTTAAAAGAAATTACCTGAAGCTACCCAAAAGTTGCAAAGTACAGTAAGATGACCTAGTCTTTAGACTGCATCTGTTAACATTTAGAGTGAGTATGCCGTGACAAATCTGTAGCCCTCTTCCTATCTGATCTCAAGTAAGGAGTCAAGCTTACGTTTCTCTAGTAGTAGAGAATGCCAACATGTGAAGAAGAACCGTATAGAGCTTTAAAAGGCTACAAATTCTTTCTGGAACCAAAATAACCTGAATATATTAACAGGTAAAGTTTCCTTTCAGCCTAAACTGTTTAACCTTGGCAGTAGATTAACTACTTTTTAAAATCGTAACACCTGAAGATAAAAAAAGGTTAGACAGTACAGTATTTACAGTAAATGAAAGTCTTTAAAAGAGGGTGGTGGTAACGTGGCAAAGCCCAAGGGACATGCAGAAAATAAAAAATAGGAGCTCAAATAGAGACTAAGAGAGGGAAGTAAAACCCTTCAACAATTAAGACCTCTGAACTGCATGTGCATCCATACATAGCTCAAAGCGGTACATTCAGAGTCCGAATTTCTGAGAAAACATGTTCCTTAACAGGAAAACCACAAATTCCTTTCTTAGATTAAAGTCTAGTCATTGCATCCTCTCAATCCATTTCGAAATCCAAAAAGCTTTTTCAGAAAAAAAGTTGTAAGTTCCTGCCTACAGTTGACAAGATAGAGCATGGATGGCAGAATTACTTTGGAAGACAGCAGTAGAGCTTCAGTATGGCCTATGCAACTTTGCTGAAGACCTGATCCTGCATAAACCTGGGGTTCCTTTTTCTATTTGTTATAGAAGAGATCAAACACTTCCAGCTAACAACTGTTCAAGTTGTACCACAACTAGCAAGAGAGTGAGGTCCCAGCCCTGCATGGGTCTCAGTGGAAAAGGGATTACATGCTGATGCCCATTAAGTCAGCTGGCAGGATCAGCAGCTAAGGAAGTTTGCCCAGACTTCACAGATACAAGACACAGAAACGTACTTAATGTTCCCTGCCGCCATGGTCTTTGCCCATAGAAGTCAAGCACTCCAGTTTGTGTTTCCAGGGGATCTGGACTGGGATATATCACAGAGGACTGTAAATTCAGAAAATAGTCATAAAGAAGGGTTCATGTTTCATTTTAAAGCATTAGAAGTGTCTTGATGCTCTAATACATATGCACATGGAAGAAGAAATTTGCTTTAAAACAAACTAGTCATAAAGAAGGGTTCATGTTTCATTTTAAAGCATTAGAAGTGTCTTGATGCTCTAATACATATGCACATGGAAGAAGAAATTTGCTTTAAAACTTATAACCTTTCCAATCATCTGTATGAAAATAGTACTTCAGGAAACCCAAACTTTTAAACACTTCTAATTCAGCCTGACATCCTACTTCATTCACCTTCATTTGTCTCAAACACTGTTAAAGAATAACTGGGTAATCATTTTAAAAACTAGTTCCTAACAAGATAATCCAAGAACAACAAATAAATAGCACCCATAGAACAAAGACATTTTCAAATAATCAAGACATGTCAGTTGGAAAGTAACTATGTAAAATTAGCATATATGTTTAATCAATTACAGAGATCAATTTTCTATACAATGCTTTCTGCCAGGCAAGTGACAAAAAATCCCCAAACCAGCCATAACCACCCACCACCCACTGACACTCTCAATACCAAGGCTCTTGTTCCTCTGCTTCCTGTAAGTCACCAGATACAGTGCATGTATAGAGAAATACACTGGAAAAACAAATCAGTATGTTTCCAAGTACCCAGAGATGTACAAAGTATACTATTTGCTTAAGTATTTTTAAAATATGTCAGAATGATTTGTAATAAAATAAACACTAAAATATTTACTCTGAAGTAACTTTTCCAATACATTACAAATACTTGGTATGTTAGTAAGCATAAGAAAACATGTATCTTTTCCTTGAATTTTGTTTACACATATTACAGATTATTCCATTATCCCTTGAGAAAAAAATATTAGCTAATTTACTGTCTGCTTACGTGCAAAGCATTTTCCCCCCTCCCAACTTACATCGTGGTTGCAAAGCATACTTGCTAGTTGCTTCCTTTCCTGTGCGTAGTAGGCTGCCTGCTGGTAATAGAAACCTGGATTCTGAGTTTGAATTGCTGTCAATCCCAGCTTAATTGCTTCATCAAACAAGTCACCAAAAGCCTGAAACCTATTTAAAAAAACCAAGCATAATCAAGATTGTGTACAGAACAGCAATTTGAAATGAAAGGTATACTTCAATGAGAAGTTCTGGTTAGTCTTAAAACAGATTATGTTTCTCTGAATTTTTGGATTTAAGTTCTACGGCTGCATTTTTTTCCACCCTCTTCACTCCCAGAGAAAAGTGGTCAGTAGTCAATGCAAACCAGAATAACAACATCCAGTTTTTATGATCTAGTATCTCTTTCCTAGATAAAGAGCTCAGCATTTGTATCTTGCCTAGGCAAGTAACACAGTGAACCACACAAGGTTATATGAGAACTAAACTATTATTAAGCAAAACCATACTGTTTAGACATCCAGGCAGCGTGCTCAAACGCCAGTTCTGCACTTCCTATTTTTTTCTTGCACAAGTCAATGTGTTTCCTGAACTGAGCAATTGCATCCAGTGGAGTATTATGCTGAAAACAGAGGCGACAGATCTAGAAGAAACCAAAATAAGAGGAAAAGTAACTGTGTTAGGCTGCTAAGGATCAGCTTTAAAAAAACAAAACACAACACAAACAAAACCAACCAAACAAAAAACCCACCAAAAAAATCCCCCACAAAAACACCTCAAAAAACAACAAAACTAATTTTACTTATTTCTGAAGAGCTCAAATAGCATAGAAACCAGTGGGGAAAAGCATAGATGCAAACCATAATGTACTACACCCAAAACCATGTGGTCCTCTGTTTAAGGTTATTTTTCTTCCCCTTCTCCTCCAAATCATTAATGGAAGAGTGCATGACTCACAGCCAAATTAAAGACACAGAGCCACTAGGAATGTAAATGGAATTTGATGGAGTCCAACTCCAGGACTGTTGTAAATGGTAGGAGAGTTTTGTTTTACCTAAAAGCCCCCAAAATACTACAGAATTACAGTTTGATTCTTCATGAGCTACTTTCCTTCTCCTAACAAGCAGTAACTCTTCTACGCTGGCTTAAGCTTTGCAAGAAGACAAAAATATTCAAGGGACAGGCAGCCCATTTTTTCATTCCCCCTGCACAGAGTAAGAGTTAAAGACAGCCTGGTCTTTCAGCTGACTGAATCTCAAACTCAAAACCTTCAAGATACTCTCAAACTTCAGATCTTTCTTTTGTGTGGATTTGAGAAGTCTTTGCAAGTCTATGCGTAACTGGTATTCCACCAATAGCTGTTCTTAATTCATGTCCTTAAAAGCAATATAAAAATGGAACTTCAAAATGTTTACGCATTAAAGATGCATGAACTTTAAGTGAAGGTTGTCAAAGACTAGAAGTACACTTTTTACCTTGTAGTTTATAAATCCTGCCATGGTCTTGATTTCCAGCATGTTTGTTTCATGAGCCCTCAGTTCATGCACAAGATTATAAGCAGTTCTGTAATTTCTAAGCAGGAATACTTATGTCAGAGTTAAATCACACAAGATAATAAAATTTAAGAACAGGATTGCCAACAGCAGAAAACAGCCTTTCAGTCAGGAGTGTTCTTCCCAGTGAAGAACTCATCTCTTACTTATGTTTAAACAATCTTTCATTTGAGAAAGTATTTATCACAGTGTACGGCTTAGCAGTAATTTAGGGTAGAGAGGGAGGGGAAGGTTACATGAGTCTTACTTGAGAGCATTTTGCGTATCCTGTTTCAGCTCACTGAAGAATGCTATTTTGAACTGGTGTCTAACAAATAAAAGCTGCAAAACACAACCAGTGCACATCATTCACAAACATCAGAACATACCTGTTACCTACAAAGCAGACGCAGGTGATAATTTCAGAGGTTTACATAATATAGTAGTTGACTTGAAAAACTGACTATGCAACTGTTTCCTACCGCTCTCTCTACCACCACGATGCAGCAGTGAGGTTTCAACAGATTTAATCTATTCCAAGACTTTTACCCTGCAACAGGGGAGAGGCTTTGTAACACCCCAGAATCTCTACACCAACAGTGTTCATTGCTGGTTCGGAACTCACCACTTGGATTCCCAAGAGAGGGAAGCTGACAATCATAACAGAATGTTGTGTGGCTGAGCAGATACTTAACAATTTGAAAAGCAAAAGTTAAAAAGCCAAATCAAGAGTGACTAAGTTTGATAAGTCTAAGGGAAGCATTTCCCACAACTTGTTAAGATACTACAGATAGGCTAAACAATACAGATAATTAAAAACTTTTTTTTTGTTTAATCAGATAACTTTATTTTTGGGCTGCAGCTCCTCCTCTAAGGAAAATGTGATAAAGACAAATATAAGAAAAAAACCCAACAAAATAAAAGTTTAAATTGCAGAAAATAAAACCAGATTTACTTTCTATACTGAGAGAAGGCATCTCAAATTGGAAGGGGAGGGTAATAATGTTTAGGCAACAAACAACCCTTATTTTCATGTTTAAACATGCACTATAACTTGCAAATTATTTCAAAAATAGGGTAACATTACCTGATGAGTGGTTTTGTTCAAGAACTCCTTATGAGATTTAACTCTTCGTATTTCTGTATAATAGTAAGTCTGTGCATGCTCATAGAAGGCATTTTCCAACCTGCAACAAAGTTGCTCATAAGTTTCACTAAGTTTCTCCCACATACAAAGAAATTCGGATGCTCTTCAGAATAAGTTACTTCTAATCATGCTTATTTTAGGGTTGGCAAAGTAGCTCAAGGTATTATTAAACTCTTCTGTAAGTTACCACACAGGGTAATAGTCTGCAGACAAAAACCCTTCACACAAAACCTTACATAGGGGTAGCACGAAGAAGAACAAGTAGGTTCAAGAGCTTTATATATTGATTTCTTATGCAACAATCTCTAGTATTTAACTTAAAGCCTGAGAATAAGCTGTTTGGATTTTGCAAGGCAATTGAAAGTGGAGAGGTGCCTCAGATAAAGCAAGCAAACCTTGCTGAGCTCCTGGGGTAAGTCTGAATGGGTCAAGGTCTTATTTGCTAGACTGTTAAGGGAGAATTAGGAAGGGAAAAAAAAAGCAGTAAATTAAATTGTGAGGGCACAGACTAGGTTTCTTCAATCTGTCCAAACATCAACAGCTACCTGGATTGCAGATGCAACAGTGGAACTTGTGTTTGCAAGATAAATAACCCAATGGCAATTCACAGGGGGAGAAGAGAAAGACAAAGATGCGCAGAACACAGTATGAGACTGAGTAGGGTCTAAGAGGTACATGCTGTATGATCAAATTATAAGGAGTAAAATCAACCAGAACAAGAGCAGAATCCAGGTGAGGAATGCATTCAATAGCACTGATGCACACAGGAAATAAAGGATGAAGTATTAGTTCTGTGATTTGGCCAAGAAGGAATCACTGTGGGCTTTGACTAATGTAGATCACAACTTGTATTCTGCCTGACATGCAACAGAGAGGATGGTGATGAAAACAACGGGACAGTAATTGTTAACTATGAGTTTTGTCACTAAAGGATGGCAAGATAAATTAAGTCTACATATCATACTTATTTTAGCATTATATTGCAGCTGTATAAGATAAGCCAGCCTGAGGGGGAAAAGAAAATTAAAATTTTATCTTTTACTACTATGAAACCTCAATTAAAAACATCAAAACAAAAAGATTAATATGAGGAATTCTGACATGATTATACACCTAGAGTTTTGGTTTTTTAAAATGTGCCTGAAGAGCTGTTAATCCCTAATTACATGGCCTTATCCTTACAGACTTGGAGACAGGTGCAAATCTCATATCAAAATGCAACTATATGCAGTTTGCAAAGGCTTACACTAGCCTCCTTTTCTCCATGCTAAACAGCACCAGTCCCCTCAGCTGTTCCTCATAAGACTTGCGCTCTAGACCATTCACCAGCTTCAATGTGCTTCTTTGGACCTGTCCCAGCACCTTAATGTCCTTCTGGTAATGAGGGGCCCAGAACTGTTCACAGTATTTGAGGTGCAGTCTCACCAGTGCTGAGTACAGGGGAACGATCACTCCCCTAATTCCACTGGCCACACTATTCTAATACAAGCCAAGATGCTGTTGGCCTTCTTGGCCACCCGGGCATGTTTCTGGCTTTTATTCAGCTGGCTGTCAACCAGCACCTCCAGGTCCTTTTCTGCCGGGCAGCTTTCCAGCCACTCCTCCCCAGGCCTGTAAACACTGCACGAGGTTATCGAGTCCCAATAAGAGACTCAGCACTTGGCTTGTTGAAGCACATCCCATTGGCCTTGGCCAATCAATCCAGGCTGTCTAGATCCCTCTGTAGAGCCTCCCTGCCCTCAAGCAGAACAACGCTCTGACCCAACTTGGTGTCCTCTGCAAACTTACTGAGGGTGTCCTCAATCTCCTCATTGAGATCATTGATAAAGGTATTAAACAGAAGTGGCCCCAATATTGAGCCCTGGGGAACTCCATTTGTGGATGGCCATCAAATGGATTTAACTCCATTCACCACCACTCTTTGGGCCTGGCCACCCAGCCAGTGTTTTACCCAGCAAAGGGTACACCCATCCAAGCCATGAGCAGACAGTTTCTCCAGGAGAATCCTGTGGGAAACTGTGTTAAAAGCTTTAGTAAAGTCCAGGTAGACAACATCCACTGCCTTTCTCTCACCCACTAAGCAGGTCACCCTCCCATAGAAGGAGATCAGGTTAGTCAAGCAGGACCTGCCTCTCATAAACCCATATTGTCTGGGCCTGATTGCCTGGTTGTCCTGTATGTGCCACGTGATGGCACTCAAGATGATCTGCTCCATAATCTTCCCTGGCACTGAGGTCAGACTGACAGGCCCATAATTCTTCAGCTCCTACTTCCAGCCCTTCTTGTAGGTGTGTGTCATAGTTGCTGACTTCCAGTCAACTGCAACCTTCCTGGTTTGCCAGGACTGCTGATAAATGATGGCAAATGGCTTCACGAGCACTTCCACCATCTCCCTCAGTACCCTTTGGTGGATCTCATCTGGTCCCATAGACTTCTGTGTGTCTACATGGTGTAAAGGTCACTGACCATTTCCCTGTGGATTATGGGGGCTTCATTCTGCTCCCGATCCCTGTCTTCCAGCTCAGTGGGTTGGGCACTCAGAGGACAACTGGTCTGACCATTAAAGACGGAGTCAAAGAAGGCATCCAGTACCTCAGCCTTATCCTCATCCTCGGTCACTATGTTTCCCCCCATATCCAATAAAGGATGGAGATTCTCCATAGTCCTCCTTTTGTTGCCAATGTATTTATAGGAACATTTAAAATTGTCTTTTATGGCAGTAGCCAGATTAAGTTCTAGCTGGGTTTTGGCTCTTCTGAGTTCTACCTGCATAACCTCACGACATCCTTTTAGTCCTCCTGAGTGGCCTGCCTCTTCTTCCATAGGCCATAGACTTTCCTTTTCTTCCTGAGTTACATCCAAAGCTCTCTGTTCAGTCAGGCTGGTCTTTCCCCCCATTGGCTCATCTTTCAGCACATGCGGACAGCCTGCTTCTGCACTTTAAAGATTTCCCTCCTGAAGAATGTCCAGCCTTCCTGGACTCCTTTGCCCTTCAGGACTGCCTCCCAAGGGACTTTGTCAACCAGGGTCTTAAACAAGCCAAACTCTGGCCTCTGGAAGTCCAAGGCAGCAGTTCTGCTGACTCCCCCCTCCTTGCTTCTCCATGAATTGAAAACTTTTATACTTTCAGGATCTCTATGCCCAAGGCAGCCTCCAACCACCACATCACCCACAAGTCCTTCTTTGTTCACAAAGAGCAGGTCCAGTGGGGTGCCTTCCCTAACTGGCTCACTCACCAGCTGTGTCAGGAAGTTATCTTCCACACACTCCAGGAACCCCCTAGACTGTTTCTACTCTGCTGTGTTGTATTTACAGTAGACATCTGCTAAGTTGAAGTACCCCATGAGAACAAGTGGTAGTGATTGTGACATTTCTTCCAGCTGTTTTTAAAATATTTTGTCCACCTCTTCATCCTGGTTGGTTGGTCTATAACAGACTCCCATCACGATATCTGCCTTGTTGACTTTCTCCCTGATTCTTACTCATAAACACTCAACCCTATCATCACCACCATTAACCTTTAGATTTTCAAAACACTCCCTGACATACAGGGCTACCCGACCACTCCTCCTTCCTGTCCTATCCCTTCTGAAGAGTTTATAGCCATCCACTGCAGCACTCCAATTGTGCGAGTCATCCCACCAAATTTCCGTGACGTAGATGCACTTCAGTTGGGCTATCGATCCCACAACCTTTTCGGTCAGAGAAGCCCTAACTCCTACATGACCATTCTCATGCCCTTTTGTGGTTTCTAACACATCAATAATGCCCGCATCTTTGCTGCTGCATGGATCTCTATCTCCTACCTTCACTGAAGCAGCAGAGCAAAGGACCTCACTAGCATACAGTCTCTCAAACACTGGAGTGCTGCCCGCAGGCTTATCTGTAGAAAGCCTGGTTTTATCCCTTTACCCCTTCAAATCTAGATGAAAGCTTTTTCAATGAGCCCCACCAACTCCTGTGCAAAGGCCCTTTTCCCTCCTTCGAGACAGGCGTACCCCGTCTGTTGCCAGCAGGCCTGGTGTCATGTAAACCGCCCCATGATGTGCAAAGAGAGCAAAACAGTGTTTTACAGTCACTTACCTTATAATATAACCAACAAGATGATCAGTGTGTGGAAGTACAAAGAGGGATTTTCCAGAAAGGTCACAAGCATTACATAAAGCCGCTGCCCTCTCTGAAGCAATGACATCTTCCCCTAGTGAAGCCAAGAGAAGTGCCAGTAAGCCATGTGTGGTGCTGCAATGTCAAACTAGCTCTAAAAGCTTGACCAGTACAAGGTATGAAAAAAACCTAATATAGATAAAAGCAAGACCACATTCTTTCTGACTTTTCAGAGTACTACATGCTTCATCCAGCAGAACACAGAGCCGATACTTTCTAGGATTGTCTTAGCTAGCAACAGCCTACAAGTATGACATAAGTTTTTAATCTCTCTCACAGAATTAAATATCCTGTGTCTTGAGAAATAGAATAGCATCCAGAAGAGACAAATATATGTAGTGGGTAGAGAAAAACAAACAAACAAACAAAAAATCATTTGCCAGCCACTAGGAAGTACGCAGTTACAGCTGAAGCAGCAGCTATACAGAAACATAAGCTTAAAACGTATCACATTTCACAGCTCCACTTGACTCCAAAATTTTACCCATTAACACCGAGTTAAACTAGAATGCTTCTGTAGGTACCAAACACCCTTCCTCTAATTTCTCCCGGCTTTTACAGCTTTTCTTGATCTCAAGCAAGGTTTAAAATGCGACTTACTTACAAGGAGGGACATCAGGTGTGTTACACTAGCAAACTGGTTTTGATACTGTGTATCAAAAGACGGATTTAGGATGAAGAAGTTAAGAATAAAAGTATCAAATGTTTAGGGTCAACTGCCTTGACTACTCTTTCCAGATGTACACCTTCCTGCAGCCACAATGCAACTAGTGTGTAGATGATGTTAGATTAAGAACTGCAGATAATGTGACAAATGACAGTCGCTCAGTTCATCAGGCCTTCTGAAAAACGACATCACTGCAATTATGCACAGTCTTCTAGTACCTGGAGGTAACGGTGTTTTTTTCTGAATCAAAACCACAGCAACTTTTGTATTTCTTCCCTGCAAACTTTGCCTAAAATAAAAACAACATGGCGTCAAGGTTTCACTTATTTCTGAATAATCAGGGGAAAAAAAAAAAGATATTTCAGTCTAGGTGGAAGCATTGAAAGAATGTTATATAGGAAAAAACCCCAAACACAACAATATGGTATATCATCAACAGAATACAGTGTTCCCTTTTTTGTTCAGATGGGACAGATCAATTGTGCTGAGTTTAACAAGCAAAACTTCAGGGGCTGTTTCTACTTTAGTAACTTTTACAAATAAACTATTTAAAAAGTTTATTTATTGTCAGTTATATGTTAAAAAGTAAAGTTCAAGTTCTCCCTAATTTGTGTTTAACAAAAAATATTTATATGTTTTACAATGCAAAAAGAATTCTGCAATTCACACATGGCATTAGCTTGTAGTACATTATGAACCAAGTGAAAAAAACTCTACCTGACAATTTCAACTCGAGTAGCACATTCTGACTGTTTTTCTTTCCATTGAGGCTCATCCCAGTCTAGTTCATAGAACACCACCACAAGTGCTGGGACCAAATTCAAGTGTTTGTTCATCCAACCAGTCTTCAGGATTCCTTTTGGAATATACCATTCGTAGGATGTCCTCTGAAAATATTGAAGTTATTAATGCAAGCTACCACACCCATTTACTGGCATTTATAGCAGGAGAAAATGAATCGTCTCTATATTCTTGTCACTGAAGAATATGTTTGTCACCTTTCCTTTACCATTCTTCCCCTAAAGCCTTTGCATCCTCCCAAGTAGGACATACCCCTTGTTACCTGGCAGTAGGGCCTGATGTCTGAGGTACCAGCAATAAAGAACAACAGATTCCAGGTAAACTGGAGAAAAGGGCCAAATTCAGAAGCACGTTTCACACACTTCCATGAAATATTAGGCTCAATTTAAAAGGCGGTTCCGAAAGTGAGCCAGGAGAAACCAGTTCGGATTCCTGTTCTTTGCCAGCATCACAGAATCATGTAGTTTTCCATTGTTTCTTAACTGCTATTGCAAAGCAGGAGTAGAAATATTCTTTCTGCTGCATTTCACTTAGCTAAAGGCTTTACTTTTTTTTCAGAATACATTAATTTCAAATATCCCGTTTCTCCAGAGTTAAACTTCGGGTTTCATTAAATCTCAAGTTTTACAAGCATACCTTAGCGTTGAGTAAATGAACAGCAAGTACTTAAAAAAGTAAATCACACTGGCTTTCTCGGCTTCTGGCTTGAGCTAAGGCACCCTGGTTTCCTACGTGTCCACAGCACCCCGCCACAACACCCCTGGCTTCCCCTCCGCCCT
>JAVFHW010073150.1:0-36084 GCA_032159205.1 Eurystomus glaucurus suahelicus
AAAAAAAAAAATCAAGTAAACTGACCAAAACCACTAAAATCTCTTTGTGTATTGTGCTTTCAATATTCACAAAGCATATTACAGTTAATGGTCTCTTTTTCTCTTTGAACATCTGTTCTGTTTCCCCATATCCTTTCTCTACTTCCCCAGTGTCCTTAGTAGTGTTACAGTTCATTCCTCAACGCAGTATCGAATTCCCTTCTATTGCTCATAATTAATGATGTACTAAAATGGTTTTCTTGTGCAAAATACTTAATATACCTGACTCTATGCTACCTATTTCTATCTATCTACTTATAAATGCACGTCATATACGCATTTTCCCATGCCTCATCAGAACAAAGATTATACCTTTTACCAGTTTCCACAGTTGAGAAGAGATCCAGCCCAGTGTTACAGTCAACCCCCATAATCTTGATTGCAGCAGACTTTGGTCATGCTGTGTTAACAGCTCCAGTCTGCAGCAGCCAGACAGAGATCAAAGGTGGATCAGTTTTTGTGTTTCACATTCCCACTGGAGCAGCTATATTTTACATAAGCATCATCAGAGCATATGTTTTGCATCTCAAGTAGAAGTCCTAAGCACCAAACTACCTGAGACAGGTCTCTTCTGCTCTTATTTTGACCATGATTCCTATTCTGAACTCCCCCAAAATCCACAAAGGTGTACTGAAAACTGGGTTATTTTTGTATACATTTTCCCACTTTCTTGTTTTACTGAATGCCTCCTCATGTTCTCCACATTTTCTAAGGTTACCTCTAAGTGTTTCCTCTGACTATATAAACTTAAAAAGCAGACTATTATTTTTTCTTAATTCTTTCTGCTTTTAAAATAATTTAATTACCTTACTAAAAGATTTTTACAGAATTTAGAACACAGGACATAAAAAATCCTTTATACAAATCATTATATAACTCAGCAGTTAAAATAAGAAAGGACTGCAAAGAACAGTGTGTTTAATATAAAAAATGAAAACTTTGAAAATCAAAATTAAATTTAAATTCATGAGAAAGTCCTATATTTCAAAAAAGACAAATGCAGAATTTAAAACATTGGAGTAAACTGTGTCTACTAAGACCTGAAAATAATTAGAAATACTAACATTAATACTAATTAAATCATTATCAAATTACTTATTCATCAACTTACACTCTGCTGCAAACATTTTCAAAACCTAAGCATTCAGTATAAACAGTAACTGTGGCAAGTACAGATTTATTTTCTATGTACAATTGACCTACAAAAAAAAGGCTCCTGGCAAATAATTTTTAATGTTGTAAACATCAGACTGCCTATAACCATAGCTTATTGCTTAGTAAACTCATATTGCACACTCAAACCAGTTTTACAAGTATAATCAAATGACAAATCAATTTAACCTACATATAATTCTTACTCTCTATCTTATGAAATTCAGCATTTTGGGGAGAAAAATCGTACAAGCTCTGACCAACAAGTATGTGTAAAATCAGCATTTAGTGCATATTTGATATTTCATTCAGAATCTGTATAAGGCATTTGCTTTACAAAGGCACTTTCAACATTTAAAATTTGCATGAAAAAGGAATGAAGTCAGCTGTAACTGACACTTCAGTGCAATGAGCTCATGTTCCTTCAAGAAATGTCTGCAATTACACTGTGGGGTCAAACTTGGAAACAGGCAAAGGCGGCAATTTTTCACTCAAGCTCTGTCTGTTAAATGTACATATGCAGCCAAACAAACATGGTGTTTTCTGGTTTGTATATTGCATGGATACCTTTCTGGGAATAGTGAGAGGGGATCAGTTATTTGCAGCAGATCTAGACTTTTATCTATAATTTCCTCTATTATATTTTTTTTCTTTGCCTTTGTAATTACTTTGTAATTAATTTTCTTTTAGTTGGTGTTTTTTCTTTTTTTTTTTTTTAGACTTCTTCTGATTTTTAAAAATTGATTTAAAAATTGATTAAAAATTTTCAGTCAAATTAAAGTGCTTTCCATTTTGCACATGGAGACAAAGAATAAGTACTAAAGACATAAATAAAACAAGTTGACACTTATATTTAAGGATCTATTTCCTGTTCATTCAGCATCTCATGGATGAGGTTTTCTTCCTTAAAAATTTGGGATTTTTCCCAGTTTTATCTGAAAGCTAAAACTGACTTGTGCTTTGAAATGTAACTCTTCTGTAAACTGGCAGTAAAGGGATCAATGATTTTGATTTCTTGGGGCACATTAAGAAATGAAATGGTGGATTTGAATGACTCACTTTGCCAATACTGAGAAACCTGGTACAACCCTGAGCCACAGTTACAAAACAGTGCTTCCTTTTCCTGCTTACACAGCACAGACTGTCATTGAAAGTATCTAGGAAAGAAAACAAAGAGAATATGCATCAAGGGAAAACTCAAGAGAAAAAAATAATGCAAACACCTCTAGACTGCCTCCAGACCTAGATCACGTGGACCTGGTGTCCCATGTCTTTATGAAGAAAAAGCTTTCAGCTCAGCTTAAAGCCAGTATGTCCGTATTAAAGATGCTGGAGAAGAACTTTCAGAAGTATAAATGTGAGTTAAGGACATAGTTCTTCCTGCCTTTGAACACTTTTTGCAACTCTGCAAGTCCTCATCACAAAGGTAACAGCTTTTCATAGCTCAGTGCATACGCTTCAGTTATCTTCTAGAGATGGTGCTGGAAATCCACAACAGCATATTTGCAGAGTGCCTTTTCAGAGCAAACTGTGCATTTGCAGAGATGAAAATTAGCAGAAATCAATATCAATATCAATACTAGATTTTCTTAAGTGGCAACCTGCCAGTGAGATCCAGCATTAATGGGGTAGGAATGCTCATACAATTACAAATAACCCCTTGAATATTAATACTTCCAAGTCTTTTATGTCATTAAAAACTGATGATCTATGCTAGAAGAACTGCTGCAGCTGTTATTTAAGTCCAGAAATGAAGGGGGAAAAAAAAACCACCTTTATTATGAGGATACTTTAATAAAATACTTGATTTCTTGATGGTTTTATTATCTCTTCATTATATTTGCATTTTCATTGATACTTAAAGCCCATCTACTTCAGTTCTGTGCTGTTTTATAAGTTTAGATGTTCTATCTGCATACCATTGAGTTGTTCTATATAAAAGTATTGATTTAATCAAGTCCATGAAATTTGCTTCAACTGTTCATTAATTTAATGCTGCAATATCCATGATAGAACATTGTATTGAAACCTTTCTTCAGAAGGGGTGTATTCTGAGCACTAGTTCATCTGATCAAGGCAAATATTTTGCTGAGTTTACTGCTTCATTCAGTTTGGATTTTGTTTAATATCAAGAGTGTGTACAAAGTTCTGTCCTCTACAGGTACAACGCTGTTTCAATGCAAGTTGAGAATCTATTTGTCCAATTGAAAGAGGAATTAATTTTGCATAAGATATCCTGGAAAGGGTTACTTTACGAAGTTAGTTTGCAAATATTTGTATTAGAAACTCAATTATATTAAAACATTCATTGTTTGTTTTCTTTCTTTGTTTCCTTAATGTGTTTAACACATAACCTAGGGAGGACCTACAATGGAAGGGATATTCTTACCTATGTATGGCCATATATATATATATATATCTATGCATATAGACATAATGTATTAGTAATGGTTTTCTGGGGGCATTCTTAGCTGATTTCTCAAATTTCTCTTTTAATAAGGAAAGGTTTAGAAAGAACAAATCTAGTTCTATGAGCTATGCCAGAAGCTCTTGTACTTAAGATATAAGTGTGACATTCAAGTTTATCCCTCAGTTATTACTGTGGTGTAGCAGGATATCAGGACTGTGCCTGTGTGCACTCTTGGAGTAGTTAAACTGTTAATTGCCCCAGTATTCCAGGAGCACCTGGGCAGCCATCTGCAAGGGTGAGACAGTGGACTGGCTGGAGACAGTGGACCAGTGTGGAACGAGGTGCTGAGCTCCCAGCCACCTTCACAATTAACCGTTTAGTTGATTGCTGCAGGTGATCCCGAGGTGGGAACTTCAGACTGTTCCAGACAGTGTCCCAGGCAGTTCCTGGTATGCCCAGTCCTCCCACTTGTATGTGTAAATGCATTGATTAACACACATGTGGACTGACCTAGAGATGACCAGAAAGCTTCTGCTGTAGATGTAATCAACAATTAGCTGATCAGACATTTACATGGAGACAATAGGAACTCTCTGTAGGTGCAGAAATAACCTTGCAGGGCAGCCTCTCATATTTGGAATGTGAGAGATGTTTTGCAAGTAAGGGGGGCTCATGAGTGTGCTGTCGTTGTCGCATACAACTGTAGACATCTGTGTTGTAAGAATTAAACAAACCAACAGTTTGAGCAGGTTCTCTAAACTCACCTGAAAGTGTCATTGAGAACACTCTTGCAACATAGGCTCCCATCATCATTTGGACAGGAACTAACCATCCTCTCTGAACCATTTTATTTCCCATACAAACACTACTCTACCCCAAAACCCATGTAATTAATGTGTTTTTTAAAAAACACTATCCATGGGTGTCTGCAATATAGCTTATGAGCAGGATCGCTTCAGGTTTTTATGTCATTTTATTCATGAAATACCTGCCATAAAGGCAGTGTTTCTTCTGGCAATTTTGAGCTGTGGTTTTTATTCTTTTTTTGATAACTTAGAATGAAAGCACATTTGTCCTCTTAGACAGCTAGCCTAAAAATCCTAAAAGAGTACTTTAACAGTAACACCAGAGATTTGTTATGCAAGCAAAAACCTGCAATCAAGGTGGCTTTGCATCTCCTTCACCCTATCCATCTGTGGAAGCTTCCTCTTATTTTCATTTAAGCTAGATTGAAAATAAACTCCTTGGGGCAGGGACTCATGAAGGCAAGGTGGAGTTTTTGTTCAGTTGGTTGGGGTTTTTTAATTTATTAGTACCAACTGCCTATTATGTTACACATTAGAGATCAAGATACCAGTAAGTGAAAGGGGATGACAGGTAAAACAAACTGTTGATACCAAGCAAAGGTTCAATGTAGTTTACTTTTTTTAATTATTAACCAGCAAATGCAAGCATCACCTTTTCAATTGTTTTGGCTTTTTGGTATTTTTATATAGCTTTCTTAGTAGAAGCTGGAATGAGGGTGATGCTGCAGAATAATCTTCTGAAGCCTAAACACATCCACCATTCAATGTGCTGAATGCAGAAAGTTGCTTTCATCCATTTCGTAAATTGTACTGGAATGTACCTATTGTGAAATGCACTTGGAGTGCTCATAGCCTAGGATGATTCCATCTGGAAAAGAGTTCAGTTGGAGCCTGGAAGGGCTGTCAGGGAGACATGATTGCATACTTTCCTTGCTTGCATCGCTCTGGTATTTTCTACCCCAGGCTTTCAATTTTGGCAAGTGGAGACAGCTCCGTGGTCTAATTCAGCACAGCAATGTTTATGTTTTTATCTCTTTCCCTGCTTGCCAGTTTCAGGAACGTTTACATTATTTGCCTTTGGAGCAATCTCTGTCATGAGCTATTGAAATTCTTACAACAGCAATATAATGGAACTCTTGCCAAAAAAACTCTGTGAGGTATATCTGCATTACCAATCTATTTCTGGAAAGCGCTTATGTGGCAGAAATATCTTTGAGGGAAGCCCTTTAGCTTCCTGACTTCATACAAAACTCATTCTAGTTTGTAGGTATTATACCAAGTAATTGATGATAGCAGTAAATGCCAGCTATTATTTTACTTTAGACCAAAGATAAAGGACTTTTGATTGCAAACAACAAATAGGCTAATGTTGTAGGAAAGCCAAGCACTTTTTGTGTTTCTTTTAAAGACATTTTGCAACACCTTGATAGAGTTACTTAAACAAAGTTACAAATAGAAACCAAAACGTCATGTTATTGAATGCTACTGTCCTAATTTTATGTACTTGCTGCTCAGATGGAATTCAAAGCATCAGATTAGGTGACCAGAGAATGGAGACATGTCAATGTCTTTGAAAAAGCTTGACAGAAATCATCAGATCTTATAAGGAAACCATTTCAACTCTTCAGTGGTGACTTACTTTTTAAAAAAATAATTTAAAAGAGGCTAATTTCTTTGTATAAATAGCTAGCGATTAAGGCTCCCATACTGAGCAGTATTTGAGTATGAATAATTTCATTATATTGTTAATAATGAATAATTCATAGTCCATCAGATTAGAAACCAGCAGATAAAGATGTTTCCAAAGTTATCAACAGGTTCTTAGTATTTGGCAGGCATGATAAGCAAGATCATGAGCAAAACAGACCAATTGTAGAATAAAATACTCTCCCAGGGGAGATTCCTAGACCTGACAAAATTTAGAAATTCACATCTGGACTGCATCTTTTTGAACCTGGGCACAGGAGCAGGTACTGTGTATCTCTTCATTTGACTAATCATATCTTTGCTTTAAGGCCTTTCACAACACATGGATTCTGAAAGTTTATAAGTAGTAGTGTGTGCTGCAAGTGTCTTAAGGCTCTCTGTTGTGCTTGTTTTTAAAAGATTGTTTTTGAATGTTATTTTGAATTTGTCTGCCATGGGGAATCTAAGGGACAAAAGTGGCCCCAAGGAGCTACAGGAAAGAGAAAGAGCAAAGAGTCACAAAAAGTTCAGCGTGCATGCAGGCAGCCTCGGTTACCTCGACAGAATTCATACTCTTTAGCACCTTTTATTCTTCTGGCACCTCTCTTTATTGTGAGGAAAAATTCATTACATACAATGTTGTAAAAATATTTAATTGCATTTTGAATGAGTCCATGCACACAATGGCATTTTATAAAAATTGTTAGGTATTCATGTGTTGGTTGGACAAGGGAGATAAGCCAAAAAGACATGTTATTGCAAATTAACTACAGTAACATAATAAATGTCAGTGACTGAGCAGTGTAAATATTTTTGCTAGACAGCTGAAAAAGTGAGTTGGTGGGCCTGATTCTGAATGTAAAAAAGCTTTCCACATCAAGAAAGTTTCAGCTGGATAAAGGAAGAACAGCTGATCCAGGTAAGGCTAACATAGCCCTTGTGAGACCCTCGAGGTAGGTAAGTGCTCTCCTTCACACTGTTCTAAACCTGCTGAGAATTTCTGTCAGCCTGCACTATGCTGAGCTGTAAAGCTTTTTCCCTGCATGGAAAGAGAGGACTCCACATCTCCTGGCACCCCAGAGACAAGCCCAGCAGAAAATATGTGGGGAGAGCAAGGAGGCAAAGGACCACACTGTTCCTCACTGATTCTTCAGGCAACAGAACAAGCTGGGTGCAAATGCAGAACATGCAGGTAAGTTTGAAAGAAACAAGTGAGTTATAATGCCTTTCCACAAAAGATGCAGGGTGCTGAGAAGGGGGTGTCATGCTTATAATGACAGCTATCACGATAAATGTTTTAGTGGAAATGATAAATTGCAAGAAGAGCAATCTGTTACAAATTAAAATTAAATACGGGGATATTTCAATTGTCCTTTGCTCCCTCTAAATATATACCCGAACATTTCCAAGCTATCAGTAGCTTTACCCATTACACTGATTGTGGATACTCCCTTGAAAGTTACAACACAATTTTTATAGTTGGTCAAACAGTTATTGCTGCAAATAGCGCCCATTACACAAAGCCCACTACAAGTATTTGGCTTTGGCAGCATCAATAAATCCATCTGAATAGCCTGCAAGAAGCAGTTTTTGCTAGTAGGAGTATATACACAAAATCTCCTGGCTTTACATTTTATATCTGTACCACAGACTGTGCGAGGAAGGAGGCAGTTTCTAATAAGAGCTCCTGAATTCACCATTGCTTCAATGAAAAATTTGAGAAAAGTGATGTAGAAATATCACTATAAAATTTATTCTGTATAATAGGCTTTTTTTCCTGTGTAAGTACAAAAATGTATATACAATTTCAATAACTGTACCTGATGTTAAATTATCTGCTAAGTAAAGAATTGCAACTATTCCATTCCCCTCAACACCAAGAAATGTAACTGAACAAATGGCTTTCCAGTAGTTTTTCCTTGTACAGTGATAGCTAAACAGTTTTTTTCAGTGGAAGGCAGTAAAGTCTAATTTTTGAAAATAAACCTCCTCAGAGACACAGAATGTTCCCAGAATTTGTAGAATTCCTGCTCCTTGCACAGCTTGGGAAATTACCATTACTTTCCTAACACCTTTTGTTAGTCTTCATTGTTTGCTTCTTTCTCTTTCAAAAAAAAGAGGTTTTCTGCCAAAAGGAATAACATGTCAAATATATTTATTTTTTAAAAAAGGAAATTATTCTGTTTGACTACTTCATTATTTTTTTATGTTATTAATTTGATTCTGAAAATTCAAACATTGAATTTTGAGCAAGACAAAGGTCTTGCTTAATTATCTTGCTGTCTTATCTTTGGTTTTTTGATACAAATCCTGTCACTTAAGACTCAAGGACAGACATGCCATGGATTTTCTGGGGTCAGACATCTGTAACGACAGAGCTATATCTTTCCTGTTCTGCATGTGAGCCTCTGACTCAGGGTGTTACATTATTCCCCTCACACTCCCTTCCTGGATGCCATGCATCTGACATAAACAGACTGCTTGCCTGCTTTGTTTCTGAAAAGCCACATTTTGTTCTTCCAGAAATGCACACTTGTTCACTGCTGTTATTCTGAAATATCAGTTATCTTACAAACATAGCTTGGGAAAACTTCACACTTTGCTCAGTCTGTCTGACACATTGATTAAAGGTAACTTGAAAAATCAGCGTAAGGATCAATTATTTAGGAATCAAGCAAATATGCTAAGGATAGATCTTTCATGTGTAACTGGTTTTACCTTCAAATTGTAATGGTCAAATTATGAATAAATACAGCTTCTGTGTTCTCTTAACTAGTTCTTCATATATATTCATGAGCACACAAAACTCATTGTGAAAAGATGAAAATAGATTTCCTTGTTCCTCTCTTTTTCTCTGTGTGCTTTGATGAGTAAGTGATGCCAACCTGACTGTGTGGAACAACTCACAGACTGACTGCTGCTTTACGCCCTTGGCAAACTAGAGCAGCCACATTCATATCAGTTATCGACTTGGTGGGTTTGGGTTTTTTTATCTGTCATGTCATAGTTACACAGTATTTTTTCTATTGTTTTAGTAATGAAAGCTTTAGAAGGTTAATGGGAAAAATGGTTTTAGTTGCTTTGCACTTCCTTTACAAAAAGGTTTGAAATGGATTTAAGACAGTATTGTTGCATTTAGTGATAGATAAATTTGTTAAGAGATTAATTCCCTTGCATTCTAGCCAGTCCTCAGTGATTCGAGGCACTAGAGGTGGCTGGACTTATCTCTGTATAGATATGCCAATAATTGTTCTGACTATAGGTCTGACAACAGATAGAAAACCATCCTGTCTGCTGTAGGTCTGGTTGCATTCAAAGAAAGCAGTTGGATGCACAAATAGCACAGTTTATTCAAAGCAGTTGGATACATGAATAGCACAGCTTATTCAAATGCAATATATACAGATTCTTTAAGGCTGCCAGTGATAAATGCACTAAGATGCAAATTAGCTATATAGCTCTAAAATAATGAAATTGCAATCACAAGCTTAATCTCCCAGCGAAGAAACTTCGGAGTAACCAAGGGTGCAAGTCTTACCAAAAGTCATCTCTTCTCGGGGGAGGGTAAGCAGGACAAACCTGCCAATCTGTCCAATGATTTAGCATCAAATTCTCATCCCACAAAATGGGTCCAAAATAGGGCTAACATTTATACTATTATACAAAGTGTAGGGGATAGGACTGTGGTCAAGCTGTTCAAACTTTTTCCCAGGAGTTAGTCTTGAGCCATGGCACAAAACATCTGTGAGGAACAGAGAGCTGCTGTAAAGAGTGGAGGAACGTGATAAGTAGCCTCCACTCCCTTCCACATCCCCTCCTTGGTGTCATGATAACACCAGACCACTGGACCTTCACCCAGCTCCTGTGTCTATTTTAGGCATCAGGTGCTTATCACCAGAGCTGAGCTTTGCAGTTTCTGTTTTATGTATCCTGCTTCCAACAAGTATTTATCTTAAAAAGAAAAAAGAGAGAGAGCACAAGTACATTCCAGTTATCACTTAAAGCTAGTTGAAATACACTTCACTTTTGTTCAAATAATCAATGCAAAATGGATAATTGACATCCTTCCTTAATCTACTAATGACATTTTTATGGGCCTTGATTTCTTGTCCTTATCTTGGTGAAACCCTGTGTTCCATTTCAAGGAGTTTTCGCATTTAAAATCAGCCTCACATGCCTTACCAACACAATTCTATTCCAGTTTAAAAATTTTCAGGTCTCCAGAACCAAAAGAGCAAGGAGGAATTCACATCTCCAGAGACTTTAAGAGTATTCAGGAAACTCACAGTGAAATGCAAGAGAGTTTTTGTTTCAGATGGTGGGTCAAGCTTTAGTGAAAACTTTATCAGCCTATTCTTCATCAAAACCAAGCCACGAGATCTCAGCAAATTATGAAGTGAAAAGTTTTCTATTTGTTTTGCATCTGTTATCTTGCATTAAAAACACGTTAACATATACAAAAAAGTGTGGTGCATAGAGAAAAACAGTGCATGTTTTCAATGGAAATATTTAGTACTTTGACTGTATGATGTCTTTCAACTATAAAAATACAAAAATGTGAGAGAAAATGTTATCTCCATTTTAAGTTAAATAAATAGACTTCAAGACACTTCAGTTACGATAACAACTGACCAAAGTTTTGAACATACTACTGAGTCTGACAAGCGGATCCCCTGTTTCTTTCTTGTTACAAAGCATTGTGGCAAACCCTGCTGAGAAAAGTCCCACAGAAGTCTTCAGCAGCATGAGGCTCACTAGTCTGGTTACCACATGATCTTCTCTTTTCCCTTCTTTTCCTATGAAACCATTCAGCTGTAAACCAGAGCCATACTATAGACAAGTACGACCTTATGCTGAGAAGTCCTGCACATCCAAAGATGGAAAGCCAGGCTTTTACAGGAAGCTGGAAACCAGCAGATGCACATAAAAAATTGTAAAATTACTAATCACCTTTTCAAATGGAAGGCAAAATTTATAAATTCTCAGTGATAAATTGAGTAAATTAACCCTGATATAAGCTACTGACTGGAACAGGTGGCATCAGGTGGCTGACAAATGCAACAGCGGTAGAGTTATTCCAAGAACACCCTTAACCATAAAAAAGCTGATGAAGATCACTGAAAGCATTTAGAATTTATTATTCAAGATCTGGCAGTCAATCAAGATTTAATTTACTGCCTTCAGAATAGATAAACCAAATTTACCAGCATTAAAGACAATAATCCAAGTGCTCTGTCATGTAGGAGATTCCCACCAGCTTCTTAATTTCCTATCTATTAAAAGCAAATGATAGGCCAAACGTTGATTACAAACTATGAATTTAACATTACAAAACAGGCTATCAGTTTCACAGAAACATTAATGAAACACTATACGGTTTTGTTAGTTGCATTTCTGGGGATACAGGATCCCTAAAGAACACCTTTGAGTCCTAAAATCCATGCACTTTGTTTCTTCCTTGTAATCTATTGTTGATCACTTGAACTAGAAAGCACAATATCAAATCAAAAGTCCGTTCTAAAAGTGAACAATTTCATCACACATTGCCACTAAATATCAGATTTATAGCAAAACACAATATGGTTTGTAGAAACCTTTGACCTTGAAGGTCTCTGGAATACAGATCACTATGGCCTCAGTCTGCTCCTGGCACTAGTTTCAGTATTAGTATCACTTGTTTCTCTATAAACCAGTCTGAGTAGGCTTCATTTGGACTGTGTCTCTGACAGCTTTTATGTCAACATTCATCTTCCTTGTGCTCCCATTCTGTTTCTGGCAGTTCCCTGTCTCCATCATAGCGGCACTTTCCTGTTGTGACAAGTCAGACATTTGCTCCCTTTTTAACTTCCAAGACCTCACTGAAAGCAGCTATTTTGTTTGAAGCCATGACAGACTCTGCTCTGACTCACAAATCATGCTATTTATGTGATTATACTGTTTTTGTTTTTGATAATTACACACAGAGGCTAAATATGCTGTTGAAAAATTAAAAATGAAAGCAGTATGTCAAGATATTTTTATGATGGAAAATGCCATGTAGCATCAAATGCAGCTATCCAGAGATGACAGCACAGTTAGGACATCTCAGCTGAAAAAGCCAGGTACCTCTTGTAGCCCAGCCTCCTGTGTAAGCCTGGTGCTGAAAGAAGCATGAAATGCACTCCACAATGGGCTTATCCTTGTGAGAAAGGAACTTCATTGCAACTTAGTGATGAGTTGCTATATTTTTTCGTATTTTATCTTTACTGTGCAACTCTTACTTAACCTCATGAAAAATAAATTTAAATGTGCTGCTTTCTGTTATGTCATCTCAGTCTCAGATTCTCTAAAGCAGGTGTAAAACTTTACAGACGGAGAAGCTTCTGTCAGATGTTGTTTCAAGACTAGAATTACTAGCTTTCTCCTTTTCTAAGTAAAATTCCATGTTATTTACAGTAGATGAAAAAAAAAATATTGTTTCTGGTTGAAAAAGCCCACTTTCAAGACAGCAAAAAAATTAACAAAATAAAAAATTCCCTTTGAGACTAAAATAATATCTTAAATCTAGATGAAGAAGGGTTTCAAATTTATTGTTGTTGTTATTAATATAAATGTCATTATTAGTATTTAACAATAGAACTAGTGGTTTAAATTTAAGTGAGGTGAGATACAGAAACAATAATCCTCTACATCTGATAGATACAGTACAGTAACTACCCATTATATTATGTATATTGCCACAGAGACCAGCTTTAGGGCAGATCTACTTGCAGGAATCCCATAGGCTAAGACTCTGGACAGTAAAGGAGCCCAAGAATGTTGGTCAATTTTTAAATACCACTTCCTCCAAGCCCAAGATAGGTGCGTTCCCTTGAGTAAAAAATCAGGTAGATGTGCTGGGAGACCTGCATGGATGAGCAAGGAGCTTCTGAAGGAAATCTCGTGGAAGAAAGAAATTTACAGTTCATGGAAGAAGGGACTTGTCACTTGGGAGAACTATAGGGAAGTTATCAGGACATGTAGGAAGGCAACAAGAAAGGCCAAAGCCCTCTTAGAACTAAAACTGGCAAAGGAAGTAAAAGGAAACAAAAAGGACTTCTTCAAATATATCAGTAGCAAAAGGAAGAACAGGGAAAGTGTGGGCCCTCTGCTGAATGAGATAGCAGCCCTGATAAATGAGGTAGCAAAGAAGGCAGAGTTGCTGAATACCTTCTTTGCTTTGGTCTTCAATCCAAAGACCAGCCCTTATGAACTCCAGATCCTGGATGTAGGAGAGACAGCCTGGAGGAGGGAAGATTCTCCACTAGTCAGTGAAGATTGAAGGCTGTGCAGCCATTCAGCAGGATTTCGACAGACTGGAGAGCTGGGCAAAGAGGAACCTAAGGAGCTTCAACAAGAATAAGTGCAGAGTCCTGCACCTGGGAAGGAGTAACAAAATGCACCAGTACAGATTGGGAGGCGATCTGCTAGAGAGCAGCTCCGTGGAGAAGGACCTTGGAGTCCTGGTGGACAACAAGTTATCCATGGGACAGCAATGTGCCCTTGTGGCCAAGAAAGCCAGTGGTATCCTGGGGTGCATTAAGAAGAGTGTGTCCAGCAGACCAAGGGAGGTCCTCCTCCCCCTCTACTCTGCCCTAGTGAGACCTCATCTGGAGTAGTGCGTTCAGTTCTGGGCTCCCCAGTTCAAGAGGGACAGAGATCTACTGGAGAGAGTCCAATGGAGGATGATTAAGGGACTGGAACATCTGCCTTATGAGGAAAGGTTGAGAGACCTGGGGCTTTTTAGTCTGCAGAAGAGAAGACTGAGAGGGGATGTAATTAATGTGTATAAATAGATGAGGGCTGGGTGTCAAGAAGAAAGGGGCAACCTCTTTTCACTTGTGCCCTGTGATAGGACAAGGGGCAATGGATGCAAGCTAGAGCACAGGAAGTTCCACCTCACCATGAGGAGGAACTTCTTGACTGTGAGGGTTACAGAGCACTGGAATGGGCTGCCCAGAGAGGTTGCGGAGTCTCCTTCTCTGGAGACTTTCAAGACCCATCTGGATGCATTCCTGTGTAACCTGCCCTAGATTCTATGATCCTGCTTGGCAGGGGGGTTGGAATTGATGATCTCCAGAGGTCCCTTCCAACCCCTAACATTCTAGGATTCTGTGAAGATGACAGTGCTTCTAGATGTCCCTTGTTATACCTGGCACCCTAAAATCTATAATATTGCTGAGACTATTAAAACGAAGGGAAAAGGGTTGAGAGCTGCTGAGGCAGGTATCCTAGGAATGTGATCTTTGATCCTCAAAGCCTGAGGGGATTCACAAGGAATTTAATATGTTGAAATCCTTTTCTTTTGTTCTGGTCTCAAGTCAGTGTCTCTGGTGGTACCCGGTGGGCAGGGCAGGTGCGATGATGCCCCCGCGGCTGCAGGGGGCGCTGTGGTCGCGAGCTCCGGCAGCACGTGGCAATGGTGGCTCAGACGGGAAGGGAAGGAGGAGAGGCTCGGCTTCACAAACCCTCTGGGGCAGTCGATCCCGGTACCCCAGCAGGACTCTCAGGCGCATCAATTTGGGACAGCAGGACGCCCTGGCAGGCAGGGGGTGTGAGGCAAAAAAACCCCCAGAGCTGTCCCAAAAGAGAGGCGGGGGCCGGGCAGTGGCAGCCCCGCTCCCGACAGGGCAGGGAGCGCTGAAAACTCGGTCCCGGGCAGATGGAAACAGGTCCTCCTTTAACCGAGGTAGATGTTAATAAGGTCCCAGTCAAATGGCTGCTCTCATGAACAGAGGCTCACCTCTTGGCAGAAGAAAACAGCTCCAGGGCGAGGGAAGGGGTGGGGGGGGGAGGAAGACCAGCAGCAGCAATGAAAGCAGCGATCGTCATGCTCTGGAGCCCAGAGCAAGAGAGAGACCCGCAGCACTCCCAGCCCCACTTTTTACCAGCCCAATTCTCCAGATATATATGTCCCTCTGAGAAAAACTCCCAGATAAGAGAAACTGCCACCAGATACTTCCCTGCCCAGGCCTTTGTTGTTAATTACCCAGTCATTAGTTTCCTAGTAACTTATGGGAAAAAATTCTATATATAAAGAAAAGGAACAAAAGGAAAGAAAATCTAACCCCCAACACACATCTATTGGTTTAACTCTTGGTTATTTTAAGAAATTAGATTAGATAGTTAGACAGCTGATCCACCTCAGGCTATTAAACTGCAGAGAGGAACTCATACGCAAGATGTTCATCCTGCTTACTGTTCTGCAGGAAATGCCATAGAAAATGTGGACAGATATTGTATTTTAAATTTTCTGGCTGTTACATTTTGCCTTTGGTCTCCAGAACATTGCTGTGCAGCAAGTGCTACTTCACACAGGGCATCTCAAGGGGGGTTCTGGATCAGCAGCAGCCAGTCAAGGTCTGGTGGCTTGGTGTTCACAGTAATTATTTGGAAAATTGAATGTGGACGAATTAGGATGTAGGCAAGAGTGCTATGCTGAGGGACTTGTACACATAGGTCCAGAATCTGAGAGCCAGGGTTCTTTATAACAAACAGTTACTATTCAGACATGCTTTTGACTAATCACCACAGCTATTTGTTTTTTGTTTTCGGCGTGGATAATTTGAGAATCCGTATGATTCTGCCTATTTTTTGAGACATCAGTATCATTTGAAACAGTCTGTCAACCAGCTAGACTTGAGAATATATATGAAACTATTATCACTTAGTGTCTATAACTAGAGCAAATTATGACTGACACAACTTTTACTCGGTCAGCTGTATCAAAGAAGATGAGGTCACACTGCCAGCCTTGCTGCTTTTGAATATTTTTAAGTTATTAGTTGCAGCAATATATACGGTAGAAATAACTGGAAAAAATTACCTCTAAGCAAAATGGTGTCTCATAGATTCTTAACTAAGTAGTAATTGTCCTTCTGAAATGCAGACAGAAGGACACTGAAACCAGAAGAAATAAAGGGCTTACTTAAAGTTGAACTGATTTTCTGTATTTAGAGAAAGTCTCTAAATAATCCCAAAAATCTGTTGTTATGCTGAAAGAAAGGAATTGACATTTCTACTCGGTGGTATTTTCTCTCCGTTGTGGAAACCTCATAGTGCAGTTCGATGCAAGAACTTGAGACAAGCTCTTTGAAGATATCTGGGAGATGGTGGAATGACAGTGAGGATGTCTGGGAATGGTAAGAGGAAAATGTGGCATTTGGTGTGCTGTTTCCAGTGTCAAAGGCTATGTAAAGAGGACTCACTTGCTAGTAAAGGTAGACAACAAAGTGAGTACTGCAAGAGTTAGAAAATCTTATGGGGTGAGAGACAGTCACATAAATGACAGCCATCTGGTAAATGCAATACAAACATAAAGCCCTCTGAGAGGCTTTCAGTGGTTTGTACTGGATCAGCATCATGGAACTTCAGTGCTAATGGTATGAGAAGCACTCTCAGACAGCTGCAGGCAGAAGCCTGCATGCAGAGGGTCAGTCATCTCCTCAAGGGGCCTTTGGTAGTCTGGAGATGGACAGAAACTCACCACAGGCTAGCCAAGGACTTGCCACACACAAGTGCCTGAAGGCAGACAGTCAAGAGTGAAAAGGCAGGTGTGCTGGAGAGGCTCTGATCCAGGATGGAAGAGAGAAGTTGTCTGGACCCTTGAAACAAGGGTAGCCAAGCACCTGCCAGCAGGGCTTTGGGACTAGGAATGCAGCCAGAGAGGTATGGGGAGGGGGTTCCTGCCTGCTCCCAGAATCTTGAACTGCTGTTGCAGTTCAAAGTCCAGCTCAGGACTCCCCCAAAGCAATGCATTTTGGGTGTCTTGAGTAAGCTTGGCCAATACCCTAGGGCCCCAAGGGGCCAGAGCATCTCATGAGAGTCTCAAAGACTGAATGGTTTGTGGATGGGGATGGGGCTTGGGCACTTGGTGCAGTTAGCAGCTGCTGACTGGGTGAGGGGAAGGATAAAGCAGGCACATGCCAACAGGGCACGGAGCCAGCCTGGGGGATAGAACATTGCAACAAGGCATAGAGTGGGCACATTTTCTTCCCAGGACAAGGCCTGACCTGGGAAGGTTGCTCAGAGAGTGTGTGGGACCTCCACTTATGGCAAGAGTTTGCTCTTGTTGGCCTCGCTGTAACATGGGAACTTTTCCAGGACCTCCAAAGGTCCTTTCTGACATAAATAACTTTTTGACTGTCACTGTCAGCCACAGAACAGCTGTTTTTATGGGTTACCACTTTACTGTCCAGCCAAATACAGCCCTACATGGAGAAGAAATACTGTGTCATCCTTAGGCACTGAAGCAGAAGATTCATGGGGTCAAGGAGCAATGCATGCCAACTTCCAAGGAAAGGTCCAGGGCAAGGGTTATAGCATGAAGATAAAACAAAGCCATTATGAGCTGAAATCCCAGGGGATCTGTATGAAGACACAGATTTTTACTAAAAGAAAGTTGGCCCTGGGCTCAGGGAAGAGTCTGAATGGGGAAGTGAAGGTGCATCTGAAGAGCATTTGTAGCTTTATGTTGTTATCTTCCATTCCTGCTTTCTATTTACAAAACCAAACATTTCATCCATTCCCTTCACAAACCTCTTACTCAGATTTGACCAATATGCTTTCAGGAGGTCAGTCAGGCCATGCAACAAAACAAATAGCACAGCCCAATATACAGGGAACACACATGACAATCACTGTCTGTGCTCCACTTCATTATCTATACAGGAAAAACGCATTTTTAAGTGGTAATTGAAATTATATCAATGAGAATTACTACCAATAGTACCTGATAATAATAATTTGAGATGTTTCAATTAGTTCATTAGCTTTTTCTTTGTCAAAGAAATGGTGGCAAACTCTGGCATTTAACTAATTTTGATCCTTTTCCTCTATTTTCCATTCTGTTTTGATAAACAGTTCTTCAAAGGGCAATTCAGTGTGGGTAGTGCCTTTGAGATAACTATTTCAAAAAGGATGGAAAGCGATTCTTGTTCCTTGTCATCAGAAATGACAGGAGCCCTCTGTGCCTTTCACAAGGAAGAGTTCTGAATTATCTCATAATCATGTTAGAATTCATAAACCCAGTGGAATCTGGCTCAGTGAAGATCCAAAATTCTCTTCTCAGATCAGAATTAAATTTATTCCTCTTATACATTGGGTAGCTGGTTCGTTTATGATGGGGGAAATAAAGTTTTGTTCTCCATCAGACCTGTGACTATTTTTTCGTGTGAGTGTTTCGGTCTGTGATGAGTTATGAGAACAGGCAGCACTCTACAGCCATAAAATGGCTTTTAAGGAAACAACATCATTCTGCACAAAAGCACAAAAAAACATGTAAACAGCATAAATGTTTTTCTCCACACACAGATGTGTTGCTTCATGACAGCCGCTTCCATAAGTATTTTAGTGGTACAAGGCTGAGGCAGAGGCAGAAAGAAAATAAAAGGGACTGTAATAACAAGGGACTGGACAATCAGATGGCACATGGTGTTGCAGGAATAACTGAGATGTGGGGGGACAGATCATGTGACTGGTATGCTGCTGTGGATGGGTACAAGCTCTTTAGCAGAGGCTGGCAGGGATGATGAAGAGGGGAAGCTCTCTACATGAGGGCGCAACTGGAATGTGTGGGGCTCCCTTATGGGATGGGTGACAGGTGGGTGAGAGCAGGTAGATCAGGGCTGGTAGGGAGGCAGATAACACCAGGGGACTGACCACCTGGTCTCTGACTCTATTTCTCCCGTGGGACTTCAACCTCTCTGACATCTACTGAGAGGAAAATGCAGTGGGGCATGAGCCATCAGGGGGGTTTCTGGAGTGTGTCAGGGTTAATTTCATGGTACAGATTCTGGAAAGGCCAAGAAAGGATGAGACAGAGCTGGACCTTGCTACTGGTCAGTAGCAAGGAGATGCTCTAGGGGGGAGATGGTAATCAGAGGCAGCCTTGGCTGTAATAACTATGAAGTAGTGATGGTCAAGATTTAGGGAAAGGTGGGGAGAAGAGACCAGCAGAGGACATAGGAAAAGAAGGAAAATACAATATGTGCTAAAGAAAAACTGAAGTAAGATGGCAAGAGGAGGTGTAAAACATAAGGTGCATTGGTTCAGGTTTTCAAGGGCTCTAACACGAGAGCTGACACAATGCTTTTCCATGGGACAGAAATTTCATCACATTGATAACCTTGAATGAAAGGCCAAATAATTATTTCTTATTAAGCAAAAAAGCACAATGACATAGTCAGATAGGAGACTGCACTCTTGTATTTTGCAGTACATATACCTTAAATTACACCTCCATAAAATGTTATGCAGAAACATAGGAATTAGAGTTCAAGGGTTTTATTTCTTCATTCTCTCCTGTAGTCTGAGCTCCCAGATTAACTTACTTCTCCCATAACACATGGTCAGCAGATGACTCCAATGGTGCATTACATGTCCCTGAGGAGGTCCTGGAGGTGCATAAGAAGTGGAGACAAAACTGGATAAAGTCATTACCACTTGAAAACGGAGGGAATATATATGCAATCACCATAGTTGTCAACGGTGTTTGAAACAAGTGATGTACTAGGGAAAATACTGACAGGAAATGTCTCAGGTATAGGCAAAATAAAAACCTTGAACAAACAAACAAACCTCCTGACAAAATAACTTAGTTCAGTCTTACTAATTTAGTGAAATTAAAAATTTTGCACAAGGAATTTCTTTTTAAGTTACATTGTATTTCCTAGCAATGTTTTTTAGCTAGTAATTCCCAGATGGTCTTTATTGGATACTAATTTCCTAAAAACTATTAATGAGACTGTCCTGTGGTTTAACCAAAACACAGAGTTATACCAGCTACTAGGAAGAAAAATTACTGTTTCCCAGACAAAACCAAGATGCACTGCTAAGTCCTTTGTGTCATGCTGAAAATCTCATTGCAAAAAAAAAATGGAAAAATCACTTTGGATTTGTGTGTTTGTATTTGTGTGTATATGTTGTATACCTCTAGGGACCATACTAATTCCAATTACTTTGAAATTACTCAAAATGGTGATTGAAATTGCTCTTATCTGAAGTAATTTGTCTACACATTTATGGGTTGTTATACATAACACAAATGATACACACCAGTGGATTAATAATTTTTGAAAAATGTGGCATCAGATCCAAGCTTTCAATGATGCTGAAAAAAGCTGTGGTTTGGAAATGGGGTATTTGTTTAGGTCATTAGGGGTTCAGAAATCTCAGTGTTTGTGAACTGATAGATGCAGAAGTTTAATAGTTTTTGTTCTTTGATTTTTTAAGATTGTAAAATCTATAAGCTCATAGACAGTATGGACAGTGTAAATGCCATCTTGGCTTTCATACTCTAGTAACAGTTCATAACCCACCGTATTTCATCTGGCCTCTAAAGCAAGTCGTTTGTTAAATATGACAGTCTTCTGTTTTACAGCTTTTCCTGAGCAGTTCTTCAGGACAGTATGCCAAAGCAAGGATCAGTTTCAGTCCCTCTTCCCTTTCTTGAGCGTTACCTCCTGAAGATCTGCATCTGCTCCTCCAGAGGACAGCTGCATGGTGGGGCAGAACCATCCTGGTCTGGAGAGCCCTGAGCTGGGCCCTGCGGGTGACGCATGGAAATGAGCTCAAAAACTCGCAGAGAGTTTATGAGGAGGTATGTTTATTCACTGGCAGGTGCACGGGGGCTAGCGCCTCCCAAAGCGTGCACACCGGCATGGCTCCGCATCGTGTTTATAAGCAGTAAATCAATACATATTCATTAGATTGCCCAATACGCCTAGACACATACATCATCTATCCCTGCTTTGTATGGTAATTAGGTGTCCTCCCCCTTGCGCCTGTGCCATGTGTTGTGGTGGTGGTCTTCTGGTGGTCGACCCGCCATCTTGTGTTGAAGTAAACACTCTTCCTTGGTCTTACCCTTTTCACCTCCAAGTTTCGCACAGACTATCTGGGGCTCTGGCCTACCTCCAGTCCGTGCAGAACAGGTGCTTCTCATTTGTTTTCGTTCTTGACACATTGGGTTCTCTATAACTACTTGTAGTGCTTTGCTTCAATGATCAGTTTCAATGAGCATTGTGATTGGAACTTGCTAGGGCTTTGCTTCAATAATCAATTTCAATGAGTATTGTGATTGGATTTTGCAAGGCTTTGCCTCACTAAACTAGCTAAGTGGCATTATAGTTAAATTTTAAAAGGCCTAGGGCTACATGTCCAGGCCTAGAGCTACATGTCCCCCCTTCATGGGGAATGGGGGATGCAGCTCCCATGGGATCCTCTTACTTAAACAGGTCCCTCCACAACTGAAAGGTCCCTTCACTCACTGGCGATATCCCTTTGTTACTAAGACCTTAAGCATTCAAATGAAAAAAAGAAAAAAACAACCCAAAGCTAAAAAAAACAAAGAAGGACTAAATAATAGCACTAAACCCCCATATATTAGCTCTGTCTTACTGTTGGTGACTGACAGATAGGTAGGCAGTCTCGTTTAATGTCTTTATTACCTAACTAGCAGAGCTATCAGCAGACAAAACAAACTTCATTATTTATTTACCACTGTTTTGCTATAAAAAATTGGTTGTAAATTTACCCCCAGCCCTGACTTTAATACAGATGTGTACACAATAAATAGGTGTAAATGATCCCACAAGTCTGGAACAGTGTGATTTTATATACATGCTTCTATGGCAATGCTTTTTGCCTCAAAAAAACCCCATGAAGCCCACAGTGAAATTTCAAAAAGAATCCTTTATAACTTTTTGCAGAACAAATGCAGTGTGTCACTCAATATGTAAACAATTTTTGGGAGCTAAGAGGTAATTAGAATTATTTGATAACTACATTTCTTATAGAATCATACAATCATAGAATCATTAAGGTTGGAAAAGACCTCTAGGATCAGCAATGACCATTGTGATACATCTAGCCCTGCCATTTATTAAAATCTTGTTCTTTACACTGTTTTCTCTCTACCAGGAGAAAACCAGAAAAGATAAAATGCAGTAGATGTGTTTACAATTATTGTGTATAATGCTAGCTTTAAGTAACTGAAATAATGGTTGTGCTCTCAATATCCTTACACTGGATATGTGCTGGTCACAGCTCCCTGCTTGGTAAAACTAGGTAAATCTAGTTGCTTATTTGCATATACTAATATTTTGATACATTCTGATAGCTTTTTCTGCCAACTGCATCTTACAGCCAGGCAAGGTGGTTCATTTGGGATATTTCTTAGCTCTGTCTTGATCTGCGAGCATGCAAGTAATTGATGTTCAAACCACCAAATCTCAACATGACTCAAATATTTTTAAAAGCTTGGTTTGAAACACCTAAGAGTCAATTAAAGCATCTTAGTTTGTCACAGACTTGGAAAATTATACAGATGCCTCCATTCTACTCACAGCATACATCGTCACGAGGCAGAAAACTTCTCTGTTAATGTTTTGGGCATTTAACAAGATCTGAACTTGCTATGGTTAAGATTAAATGTTGTGTAAGGCTTACCTGCAACGAAGGAGTTACATTAAAGCCCCTTTCCTGAAGGAGTCACTGAAAGTTACATTGTGTTCTTGTTCCAAGGAGCCTGAAAGACCTTTCTTTTTGTGAGATTCTCCACCAGACATGCATGTCACAAGGAGAACTAGCATCTCAGATGATGTATATACCTTTTAAATTCAAACTTCGACTTTAGCCCTAAGACCTTCCACAGCCAGTCTCCAATCCTTTGATAACTTTTTATTTTCATGCACACAGAGATGCCAGACACCGACAGAAAGACCTTTACATCTTGATCCTTCTCCAAAAATACCCCTAGGATAGAGTTATGTAGATTTTATTTAACCTATCTTAATTGCTGTTGGGAGAGGTGGGTGTAATTTGACTGCCATTGCAACAGAAAAAGCAGCTGAGAGTCATGAAAATTTGCAGCCTGAAAGAATGGGGAAAAACAGTTTCTTCTGGGTTTTTCTAAATTAACTTTTCTTGCTCTCAGCATATGCACAGAAGGAGAATTACGTAAATGAAAGCAATTGGATGGCAAGCACAGTAATGCTGTTCTAATTTGAAAACGAAAATTGTCTGAAATGGGAAGTCAAATTGGATGCAATTAGAGCAGCCTGAACAAATAGCAACTTACTTAGCGCTACAATGATTTGTCCTTATCAGGCCTCCCAGTGACGGGTGAAATAATGAGTCTGATTGTAGCTGTAGCCTTGCTAAGACTGCTGTGCGTCCTATGTACCTCTGCAAGGCCCTGCTATTGCAGGGTTCAATTTTTTCAGGTCCTTTACCTATTCCTGCATGGGAAGCTATGACCTGTAACACTAATCTAATCAGAGGAAAAAAATGAAAATGCAGAATGCAGCCTGGTGCCTTCAGTGGCAAACCATTAGTTGGTAACCACTGGCTAGAATTAAATGAAAAGAAGAAAGAAGGCTTGGGATGAGGCAGTTATTCCAGGTTTTTAACACTTCCTTCTTGACAATCCAATTTTTAGCCTGGTTCTCTGATGAAGTGCAAAATAAACAGTTTATGTGTGTCCTCCCACTACCACTCTGTTTCTGAACCAACAGATTGATTTTTCAACCATGTTTTAGATGTGAGAAGACTCCAAAGATTCCACATATTCTCTTAAAATAACAAATTTAGGAGAAAGAGAGAAACTTTTAACCCTTCAGTAAAACAAGAGATGACAGTCTAACTCTCCTCTCCCATGTCTCTTGGTACACAAGAGAGAGCTCACACAAAATATTATTAACACCTCTTCACTGCAAAAACAACCCTAATAATTTGCTAGATAAGAGAAAACCCAGCTTCAAACCTTTCAGCAACACAGACAGTTTGGTGCTGTTCCTCATGCCCTGGCTCAGTGCGTTGTACTCTCAAACAGCTGGTGCATCCCAGGAGCTACTGGCAAACTGACAGTGCACCTGTAACAGAATACTGCTATCAATACAACAATGCACTTAGTGTTATTAGTGCCATAATATGTTTTTAGTTATTTTATTTAGAAGGCTGGAGCACTTCTCCTATAAAGACAGGCTGAGAGAGTTGGGGCTGTTCAGCCTGGAGAAGAGAAGGCTCCAGGGAGACCTGTAACAACCTTCCAATACCTGAAAGGGGCCTGTATGAAAGCAGGGCAAGATCTGTTCTCAGGAGTTGGTAGTGACAGGACAAGGGGTAGTGTTTTTAAGCTAGAAAAGGATAGATTTAGGTTAGACATTGTGAAGACGTTCTTTAACATGAGGGTGGTTGAGCGCTGGAATAGGTTGCCCAGAGAGGTGGTTGAGGCCCCACCCCTGGAGTCATTCAAGGTCAGGCTTGATGGGGCTTTCCAGGTGAGGTCTCACCAGGGCAGAGTAGAGGGGCAGAATCACCTCTCTTTATCTGCTGGCCACACTTCTTTTGGTGCAGCCCAGGATGTGACTGGCCTTCTAGGCTGCAAGTGCGCATTGGTGGCTCATGTCCAGCTTTTCATCCACTAGGATCCTCAAGTCTTTTTCCACAGGGCTGCTCTCTAGCATGTCCTCTCCCAGCCTGTATTGATAATGCTGGTTGCCCTGGCCCAGGTGCAGGACCCTGCACTTGGCCTTGATGAACCTCATGAAGTTCATCTGGGCCCACCTTGCCAGTCTGTCCACATCCCTCTAGATGGCATCCCATCCCTCTGGCATACAAACCATGCCACCCAGCTTGGTGTCAACTGCAAACTTGCTGAGCGTGAACTCAATGCCACTGTCAATATAATTAATGAAGATATTAAACAACACTGGTCCCAGTATGGACCCCTGAGGAACACCACTTGTCACCTTTATTTTATTTAACCCTTTTCTCTTTTGTACGCAGTCTTCTCAGATAAGTACTTGAAACACATATGTAAATATACCAAATTGTAGGTTATGTTACTGAAAGGAAGCATACCTTGAAAAGCATAGATTGGCCATTGTTCAATGTGGTCTAGTTTCCAGAGAGCAATTGTTAATATAAAAAGCACAAGGTTATTGAGAATCTGCAGCCTGGCCTGAAGAGACGATACAGGCTGCATGGGGTTGTTGGACACATCCGGTTCGGTGGTTTGCCTTTCTGGGATACCCAGTTGATACAAACAGCTCTGTATTGACAGCATCTGTGGTGAAATGTTCAGGCATCCACAAGCATGTATGAAACTCAGCCCTTTGAAATTTTTTTTCAGTTCTTTTCTCAACATAACTAAAAGTGTGTCTCAAACCCACCAAACTTTTCCATCACATTCTTAAATCTTTCTCTGTCTTTCTCTCCATTATTCTGTGTAGTTGGCTTAGGGCAACAAACACAATCTATTTATTTAACCTGTCAACATAAAGACGTATTGATGACTCTCATGATAAGCCTATTGTGCATGAAGTAGGCTTGCAGGTCCTTTTTATACTGCTAGTCTAGAAGAAAAAAGCTGCATTGGTGCTTTCAGTACAGTAACAGACCTGCTGAAAGTTGTACAGCAGTAATGCAATGGTTCATTGACAATGACAAAACAGTAAGGCTGCAGTGTTAAAGCACCAGACTGAAGCCTGCACTCTAAAGGGTTTCCTGAAATAACTTCTGAAGTGACTTTTCTGGATTTCCACGTCCACAGTGCTATAATGGTTCTAATGGTGTTTCCTTGGAGGGAAGAGGCTGTGCAAGAGGTAGGCAACCTTGTTATGGAATGCACCTGAGGATGCTTTCAGCTTGTAGGATTTTTATTTGCCTCATCTGAAGAGGACCTGTATATTACTGTATTCTGTATATTACAGAAATAAACCACCTGCTTTATTTCTGGAAATGTACATTTCTTCCAGAACAGTGATTACTTTTTAAGGTATATCATAGTTGAGAACCAGCACAGCTCCCTTATCCTTGGTGTATGAGGAGTATGGAAAGAAGGACAAGCCCTTGTGCAGAGGTTGTTGCTGAATCAAGCTCTTTTTAGTCTTAGATCTCTGTGATCAGCTGTTTGCTCCTTATATTAGATCATTAATGATTAAAGTCAGAGCACTTGGTGGGTGTCAACATCGGTCTGTTGCCCATCATACTATAAAGCAGATAAATATGTGAAGTCTTTTTGTTATGTACATGCTAAATTCCATATTGTATTATTCACATGACAGCCTGTTTTCAGCTTGGAGATTTTTTGCATTGTTGTTTTTTTTGTTCCTAACATGTCAAACTGTTTTCTGTCTTTATGACCTACCACATCTGCCTATTTTTTTGTGATTCAAATGATTCTTAACTACTATTACTTTCAATGGAAAGTAAATAGGAAACTTTAAAACTTGAGTAACTGACAAGGATACAAAAGTCAAGGCCACTGTTTTGAAATTTCTCTTGTCAGACAAAAAACTTGGTGGATTGTTTTTTCCCTGTAGCTTTGACTCAGTGTTTTGGTAACAAGAATCACTGGAATTGTCTCCATTCTTGATGTATTGCCACTGAGCAAAATACACAACTTCTGAAGTTCAATTGAGAAAGCCGTTCTATAAGCATGATGCAGCAACTTGCTTTTCTGAGGTGAGGCTGCACCCTGCTGCAAACGTGGCTGAAAGGGGAGAAGGTTTTAAGCACTTTTTTGGAAGCTTTTTCACATTCTTCTTTCTTCCTCTCCATTCTCTCTCTTTGAATTTCTTGTACCAGGCTAAAGCATCTCTTGCTTCACATAGACTTAAAATCTCTGTGTTCTCCAATTTTCGCATGGATATTTAACCTCCATCTTCATTATATACAAACAGCTAACGCTCCCTGGATTCTCACAACATTCCTTTGAAGAGGGAAAGAGCTTGCCACTTTTTCTATAGAAGAAGAAATGAAGCAAGGAAGGGCCACTTCTGGAGTGAATTCAGAAACCAAGATGATGGTTTCATAGGATGTACAATTTGCCTTATAGCTGGGATGCTGCCCACATGCTTCCCCTTCCAGTCCTCTTCCAGTTCCATGCTGCTTTCCTTGAACTGATGCCAAAGGCTCCTGTGGGTATGTTCAGCTAATTAATTTCCCAGGTGGATCTAGAAACATACTCAAATAAGAAAAACAACCCATGGCCCACCTGACCACACCAGGAACTCGGCGTGGTGTAGGTGATGCTACAGGTATGTGGTGGTTTAGTAAAGTTGTGGCTCCCCTGCCGGGAGCTGAGCTACATGGCCACTGCCTCTGCGCCCCTCCCCCCAAACCACCCGTTGGATGGGAAAGAACAGCAGGGGGGGCTCAGAAGTGCCTTTGCACGTTGAGATAGAGAGTTTAATACAGTAACACATGAGAAACCATCAGAACAGCAACAGCAATGACAACAGTGAGCAAGACAATGTACCAAACAAATGGTACCGAGCATGCAGACAAGGCAGAGCAGTCTCAGGCCCTGAGCGCACCCTGCCCCACCACGTGGCCCCCCTGGAACCAGAACTTGCCCCAGCACCAGAACTGGCCCAGAGCCGAAACTGGGGCAGGATGTCAGCATGGTGTAGTCAGCATGGTGTAGAATAGCCTGGCCAAGGCTCCTGCTGACCGAATTAACCCTGTCCTGGCTGAACCAGGACAATGTGGCAAAGGCTAACAGGCCAAGGGCTAGTAGGAGAGTGTGACTTCTGCTTTGAGCAACAGGATGGGAATTGTAAAGCTTTATTATCCAAAATGTGTTGTAGCAAAGATGAAGCTTTTCAGTGGCCCACACAGTCTTGAGGCAGGCTCCTTGACTTCCTCTGTAATGTGCCAGAGAAAAGAGGTAGATGCCCAGCACCAACAGAAACCACCACAATGCATACACTTGTACACCATGAAGTGATGCCCACGTCAGGGAATAATAATTGATTAGGACCTAAACATAGCTAAAATGACACAGATTTGCATTCATGGACACTGGTTTTTTTAAACGAGCAGGTTACATTTGTTGTGTTTGTTTTTTTTCTCACGTAGTGTTACTTCTGTATCAGTGCAGATTTCATCTGACTTGGACTTAGTGCACATAGAGAGCCGTCAACTGTCCTGTAAATGACAGTGTGCCTGTCCTTTGCATAAAATAGCACAGCTGATAATGTGAGATAATTATATCTACCCCTTCTCCCCATGCCTACTCCCACCCCTTACCCTAGCCCATTCCAGGAGCCACAAGATTTCAGTTAGAGAAAGTCCAAGGAAGACAGATTTTGGAATTCTGAAGACTGTCATGTGTGACACTGAGACTCTGGATAAATATAGAATCATTAAGATATTTCATAAAGTTGAAAGGGAAGAACAGCTCAGAAGAGAAATGCTGCTCCTTCTCTAGCCCCATTTGAGGCTGCCCAAGAGGGCATTACTGATGATAAAGGGTAAACTACCAGAATACAACTAAGTGGGGGATTCCAGGACACACTGAGTCTGGAGAGAATATTAAAAGAAAATGAGTGAATCTTAGGTTCAGCATGAAGCAATTTGACACTCTCTGCACATCCTCAACATCCTCTCGACATATTAATTAGTCACCTGCTCCAACAGGGAGGGAGGGCATGAGAATGATTCAAACTGAAGAACAGTGTTGGCACAAGAACAAATGGGTATCAACTGGCTATTAAAAAGCTTAGGCTGCAATTTAGAAGATGTTTTCTAATTATTGGAGAAGAAGGTCATGGAAAGCTTTCATAATAGAGGTAACGACAGAAAATTTAGTAGGTATAGGACAGAACTTGATGTAATTTATGTCTGGGTTTATAGGATTTGATTGCCGGACCCAAGATGTTCCTGCCAGTTTGTTACTAATTTTCACTGCTGTAGTTACAACATCCTTGTCAGAAGCAGATATACATTCAGAAGTTTCCCTGTTTAGTCATGTTAGCATGAATGGAACAGGAAATGCAGAAAAACTCTGGCCAGACACTAGTATCTTTAGAGGTAATTACAAGTATTCATGGCAAAAAAGATGCCATGTGCCCTCTCAGATACACTTTATAGTTTCTGGGCAACAGACACTAGCACCTCATGCTGGGGACCACAGTGGGAAGGAATGGAGAAGCCAAACTCTTTCTGCTCAGCATTCAGGACTGGTCCACAACAGTAGCAAGAAAAAAACAGGGTCTGTTTAACATGGGTTATCCGTATTGACTGTAGATCTTGGCGAAGGCAAGTGATTGTTCTTTACTATCACATGGCTGAATTCCCTCTTTAGGGAATGCTAATGGAGGAGTGTAGAATATATGCGTATGTGCAGTTACTTTTCCTCAGTCTCTAAACTACTTGTGTTATGCTTGAAATATCACCAAGAAGCACTTTTTATAAACTTAGGAAATTTCTATTTTCTTTCTTTTTTTTTTTTTTTTTTTTTTTCCATGAATACTCCTCTTTTTTCCTTCTTTTCAGTCTCAGGATTTCCTGCCTTTCATTTCAGGTCATTCTAAATCAAATCCAGAGCTTTCTTTAGGCTCTCTATACTTACACCATGAAGCAGATTTCCTTTTCTACTCTAACAAGACTGTGGGAAGAGACAGAGAGACTTCCTTAGCACAAAAGCAGAATGTTGCTGCTGCTCTAATGAAGCAGAAGATGCCAACATGACTCGACAAGGGGGTGTGCTTTTCTGCAATGAGACTGCACTGGAAGAAGAGTTGTATAAGAAGAGGTAGCTAACCTGTCAGAAGATATGAATCTAATTTTCCAAACCCAAGTGGATTAATGGCAGTCTGGGTTCCATATCATTACTGAGTCAAGAAGGAGAACAAATGCCTGTATTCATTCTTATGACTCCCATTTATGCATTTCTCGTGTTCCATGGTTTTGTTGTTGCTGCCACCAGACATGAACTTGTTCCTCCATCACTAAGGCTACATCTTTTTCTGCTTCTGCTGCCTACTGACTGAATGTGTAGGATATGACCCTGCCGTGACTTTTAGCAGAAAAGAAAGTGGGGCAGAACTGTTACCTTTATGTTTGTTTATTGGTCAAGTCTTTTTGTTCTCTGTTAGCCTAAGTACTAAGGAGTACTTGATCAGTTCCTTAGAATAAGCCATATTTGGTTCTGCTTCCAAATCCATTAGTGTGCTTTCTCAGAAAATTATGAAATATAACAAAACATTGCCTGCCTTATGAAACCTGTGTAAATATTCCACTGTATTGAAACAGTAGGAATTAATGGCTTTAAACACCTGGTAACTCTATCTTGGGAGTAGAACAGATTCATCCAGTATGTAGGAGCCTGGTCTTTGTAGGAGAACAGTTCCATTTGAGAGTCCTCAACTGTAAGGAGAGAGGGACCCCCTGAAACAACATTGTTAACCTGCTGTGTTGTGTTCAACTTGCTTCGCTTCTGTGTTTGTGCTTCATCTGGATGGATACAAAGATGTATCCATCTCTGATGTTCCTGAGATGTCTCCAGCACTATGTTAGAAGGCAGAGAGTCAACCCTCTTCTTTTTCTGATGTAAATGTTTACAGATATTTAAGTATTTTAGATGTCCAGGGGAATGACACCACCATAAAATTTTCCCCCACATTTATAGGTAGCAAGGTCAGGCTGTTAGGATAATGTTATGTCTTTGCTGAACTAGGACATCACTGGGAAAAAAAAACGCAGAGTATCTTCAGTATCCACAATCTTTACAGTACTTCTCAGAGAGCAAAAATTCAAGCTTCAAAATCTTCACAAGCAGTATACTTTGCAGATAGCTTCTTAAGGAAATAAGACAGATGTAAGGCCAAGAATACCGCAAGTATGAAGAAAAAAACATGTGCAAAAACATAAACACATGTTAAGAAGAAGCTAAGAAGAATAAATCCAGTTAGTTTCACGTATGTCACATAAAATCTGTTTTAGGCTAGGATGAATTTGAGTTTTTTGCAGCTCACTTTATTGAGTAGCCTGTGGGCATTATTTCCATATGGTCTGACAGAGCAAGGTGGCTTCTACACAGTCAGGAAGCCTCAATTAGCATTCTACAGCATTTCCCAAAGTTTTAGGGATGATGTACCTGGGGAATATAAAAATATTTTAAATTATGGTTTTTACTACCTGAGAAGGCAGACAGATGAGACTTGATCTCCTTTTTCATGAACGGGTAGCCAGCTGCAAAGCTATTTCTTCAAGCCAGCACAAAGTATCATGACACTGTGTTTTGTGGCACAAAAAGAACTTGGAAGACAGCAAAAAATGTATGTTGATTTTTTTTTTCAGCCATCAAGATATGGAAATGAAATTTAAAATATAGTGGCTATGCATTTCATGAGATTCACATTTCCTTTTTCTTTAATTAAAAGTTTTTATTCCCTTACTGGCCTAATCCTAAGCATAATAACTTGATTGGGTAAGACATATTAGCTGAGGATTTACTGTGAAGGACACTTCAGCATCACATGATGCATTCATGGGTGCATGCAGTTTTTCTTCCCCTTCCTCTAACTAGATTGAGATTTCTTCTGCCTCAAAAATGTAGAACTTTCAAGGTGCTTCAAGTCAAAGGAGCTGTACATACCACAGAAGCTGTTCAAATACCTTCAACTACTGGGACCTGTATCTGCATGAATACCATTGTAACACTCTTCAGGCAATCAATCAGTTTAATTAAATTTACTTGTACTCTGTTTTGTCTTTCTTGTTTTCTGCTCTCTCTGAATATTCCCAGTTTCCTCTGGGTAAGCAACAGTTTCAAGTATTTTGGTCAGGTGACTATTTAACTAGGAAAAAGATTTCACCTTTTATCTGTAAAATTTTTCAAAGTCCTTACTGTCATCTATTGATTGCGTATATTGCTTCATTTTTTTTCTGAGGTTAACACAATATAGAATCTTGTAATCGTATTATCATACACTCCAAAAATAATTTCCTAAAAGTGATAGAAGTCTGAAGATTATTTGAAAAAATTGTCTGATTATTGTGCTTATATTAGGAAGCTCCTCTAGAATTACAGTTTATAGGTTGTTTAAACAGGGAGTGTATGTAAGTTGAGTGAGACATATGAAGAGGGAGAGGATTTAGAGGACAAATTCCCCCATTTTAGGCAAGAATACACAGACAAAAATTACCTTTGAAATGTAGAATTTGGAAATATTTGTTGAAGTTTAGCCTGCACATTGCAATTCATTATTTAGCACTATTTAATAGTGACTATAGTTGGGCACTACAAGAAAAGACAGGGCCAGGTGCCTGGTGTTTCATTTTCAAACTGCATTTCTCTTTTTCAAAGTTTCTCAGTTAATTCTGTTCCAATTTATGCATTACAAGATATGAAACCAGGATAACACACATGCTTAGATGGATCATAAAATAATAAGTGAATAATAATGAAGTGATAGCAAAGGGGAACTGGAGTACATCCTTTGTTAGATGTCACAATTTAAATTTATATCTTTATTACTTGGTCCTTTTGCCCCAACATGAACGCCTACTTTGTCTCTCTGTAAACAACATACTGAAGTCCATCAATCACATGAAACAGGACAACTTTTACAAGCTTGTGGTGGATTTTTGCAGGCTTACAAATTGGTCATCTGTCACTTTTCACTTAAAGTGCAAATTTACAAGCTAAGAAATGAGGCAATAAAATGGTTATGAGTGGCTTTGCATACTGAAAGCCACCACCTTTCAAGGTCTTGAACACTCATTAAAGACATTTTACAAAAATTGTCTTTCTCCCAGAGCATTCCATTTGGCAACACTTCTGTATTTGTCTTTCTTGTTTTTCTTGATTTCTTTTCTTTTTATGAACACAGAAGCATTTCTGATTTTGCAAGAGTTAGTCACAAAACTGATATTACATACCCATTGGACTCTTGCTTTCAAGAAGACGTTGGTGCATCTTAGTGATAATGTAGCTGTAAAAATTTTCGGTGTCCATTACATATTCCTCTGGAGCCTTGTTGTGACTGTGAAAAAACAGCAAGAAAGCTAAGTGAACAAAGCAGTTCCAGCTCTAATCAACAGACAGGAGTCTTTGAATGTGAAAACTGCAGGTTTTCAGTCACAACAGGCTTTTGCCGTATATTATGTCTTATACTATGATACTTATAATGCTCTGTGGATTTACTTTTGAAATCTTGGTTCCCTATTTCCTTTGCTTTTTCCTCTGGTAAAATGTTAACAGTTTAGCAATGTGGCATTTTATAAGTAGTTTGAATTATGGAGAGTTATGAAGGGCAGCAAAGGTTTGGATATAGATCTTGGTGATGTGCATATAATCAGGATAATGCAACTCCTGTGACTTGCAGTGCAACAGTTTTTGAACACAGCAATCCAGCTAAATTGTTCAGCAGTTGGGGTTGGTGGTGATTATTTTTGTATCAAGTGATTATTTTTGTATCTACAACAAAGCTACAGCGCTGGTTGACGTGGGAGTAGCAGCCGATGTAATTTTCCTGGACTTGTGCAAGGCGTTTGACACTGTCCCACATGACATCCTTGTCTCTAAAATGGAGAGACACGGGTTTGACAGATGGACCACATGGTGGATAAAGAACTGGCTGGACGGTCACACTCAAAGAGTCATGGTCAATGGCTCGAAGTCCACATGGAGACCAGTGACAAGCGGTGTTCCTCAGGGCTCTGTTCTGGGTCCAGTGCTGTTCAACATCTTTGTCAGCGACATGGACGACGGCATTGAGTGCACCCTCACTAAGTTTGCTGACGATACCAAAATTTGTGGTGCCATGGACTCACTTGAGGGAAGAGATGCCATCCAGAGGGACCTTGATAAGCTTGAGAAATGGGCCAGTGCAAACTGCATGAGCTTCAACAAGTCAAAATGCAAGGTCCTTCACCTGGGTCGGGCCAACCCTAGGCACAAATACAAACTGGGTACAGAGTGGGTTGAGAGTAGCCCAGAAGAGAAGGATTTGGGAGCGTTGATAGATGAGAAGCTCAACGTGAGCCGGCAATGCGCTGGTGCAGCCCAGAAGGCCAACCGCATCCTGGGATATATCAAGAGGAGCGTGGCCAGCAGGTCAAGAGAGGTGATTCTCCCCCTTTACTCTGCTCTTGTGAGACACCACCTCGAATACTGCGTCCAGTTCTGGTGTCCTCACCAGAAGAGAGACATAGATCTGTTGGAGCATGTTCAGAAGAGGGCCACAAAGATGATCCAAGGGCTGGAGCACCTTTGCTACGAGGACAGGCTGCGGGAGCTGGGGTTGTTCAGTCTTGAAAAGAGAAGACTTTGGGGGGATCTAATAGCTGCCTTCCAATACCTGAAGGGGACCTACAGGAAGGCTGGAGTGGGGCTTTTTACAAGAGTGCCCACTGATAGGACAAGGAGTAATGGGTTTAAGTTGAAGGAGAATAGATTTAGATTAGATCTTAGGAAGAAATTCTTCAGTACGAGGGTGGCAAGACTTTGGAATAGATTGCCCAGAGATGTTGTGGCTGCCTCTCCCTGGAGGTGTTCAAGGCCAGGTTGGACAGAGCCTTGAGTAGCCTGATCTAGTTGAGAGGCGTCCCTGCCCATGACAGGGAGGTTGGATTAAATGATCTCTAAGGTCCCTTCCAACCTAGGCCATTCTATGATTCTATGATTCTATGGTTCTATGATTCTAAGTGTTCTCCAAAATAATTAGAGGCAAGAATAATTTCAAATTACTCCAGCATGTGTTGCTGCATTGTTTGAATATTTCAGGACCCATTTTCATTTACTACTAGAACTGTCTGCTTGATATACATTGTTAAAAAGTGCTGTACCTTGGGGTAAAAAATAAATAAATAAATAAATATATGTATATAAGGAAACAATCTGGCTCTGTAATTTCTGCTCGTAGAGGAAAATGAGTAAAGGAAGTACTGTGATCACAATTTCCATTCCATCCGAATCATCTCCATTGGAAGCCAGTAAGGTGTTTAGCCAATGTATTACACAGTGAATATCTTTCCTCTGCCTTGGGCCAGATTTACAAAAATGCTTCGGGAAAAAATATATTTTCAGGTTTTTTAGCCATGCAGACAGGTTCTTAAATAAATGTATAGGTCTGGCACTGGAGGCTACCAGAGTTTTTGAGGTAGAAAGCCCTATGTTTTGTCTCTTTACAAGTTCATTGTTACATTAGTAACAAGGACAAGACAGTACTGCCAGACAGATAATAATTTCTCTTATTTCAAATACATGCGTCTCTTTAATTTTTCAAATGTTGCATAGTGAAGATTTAAACTGGATTTCCTACTAAAGATAACAAAGTGGAGAATGAAAACAGAAAATACTGAATAGGGACAGTATTTTCTTCACTGTGTTTGCAATTTAAATGGCAACTGAACAGGACAAGGAACCATGCAGATGAGATGAGAAGGGGAAAATTACAATTTAAAATGCTAGCCTGTGGGATTTTTTTTTTTTTTTATTTTTTTTTTTTCCTCTCTGTTACAGTCAAACTTGTTTTGCTGGTAATACTTCTTGTGATGCTTTGTATCTCAGTTCCAGATGTAGAAAAAGCAAATTATTTGTGTCATGGAGGCCTTTCTGTGCATGCTTGGGTAGGACTAGAGTGAGCACATGGTGGTGGTGAGAGAGACGAACTGCTTTCAGACAAGAAACAGCAGACTGTGTACTCAGGTTTGGCGTGAAAGAGGAGGAAGGGATAAAAGACGGGAGGGAGGTGAGATGTATGATCTCTCCACAGGCCGTGTGCCTTGAAAAATAAGGGGGTTGTAAACAAAGAAAAAGAACCATTTACAGGTGCTGGGGACAGGTCAGGACAAGACGTGTGTATGCAGAGTTTCTCTGTTCATAACCATGAGACAGTATCATACCTGTAATTTAAAACACCTTGTTGGTTCCTATGATAAACATTTATCTCATTTCTTTATTGGGAGAATATCTATTCAAGCCAATAGGTAGTTACCATACTGTACTAATATAATAAATATATGCACAGCATGTATATGTAATAACTATATTTTCATATATATGCATACTATACTAATAGAATCATAGAATGTTAGGGGTTGGAAGGGACCTCTGGAGATCATCGATTCCAACCCCCCTGCCAAGCAGGATCATAGAATCTAGGGCAGGTTACACAGGAATGCATCGAGACGGGTCTTGAAAGTCTCCAGAGAAGGAGACTTCACAACCTCTCT
>JAVFHW010073150.1:37355-56364 GCA_032159205.1 Eurystomus glaucurus suahelicus
CTGTTCTTCCTTTTGCTACTGATATATTTGAAGAAGTCCTTTTTGTTTCCTTTTACTTCCTTTGCCAGTTTTAGTTCTAAGAGGGCTTTGGCCTTTCTTGTTGCCTTCCTATATGTCCTGATAACTTCCCTATAGTTCTCCCAAGTGACAAGTCCCTTCTTCCATGAACTGTAAATTTCTTTCTTCCACGAGATTTCCTTCAGAAGCTCCTTGCTCATCCATGCAGGTCTCCCAGCACATCTACCTGATTTTTTACTCAAGGGAACGCACCTATCTTGGGCTTGGAGGAAGTGGTATTTAAAAATTGACCAACATTCTTGGGCTCCTTTACTGTCCAGAGTCTTATTCCATGGGATTCCTGCAAGTAGCTCTTTGAAGAGTACAAAGTTAGCCCTGCAGAAGTCCAGGGTTGTAATCCTACTTATTGCCCTACTTCTACCTTGTAATATACTAAATTCCACCATATCGTGATTACTGTTGCCGAGGCTGTTCCCAACCTTAATGTCCCCAACTAGTCCTTCTTTATTCGTTAATACAAGGTCCAGCAGCGCACCTCTTCTCGTTGGTTCCTCCACCACCTGCATTAAGAAGTTATCATCAATGCACTGCAAGAGCCTTTTTGACTGAACATGGCTAGCTGTGTGGGCTTCCCAACAAATATCAGGGTGACTGAAGTCACCCACGAGTACCAAGGAGTGTGCTCTAGACGCTACCTCCAGTTGTCTGTAGAAGGCCTAATCAACGTCTTCTTCTTGGTTTGGTGGTCTATAGTAGACCCCCACAACAGTTTCACCCCCCTTTGCATTTCCCTTAATTCTTACCCACAAGCTTTCAACCTGCTCTACCTCCCCTCCTGGGTAGAACTCAATACATTTCAGTTGCTCTTGCACAGAAAGAGCAACACCACCGCCTCACCTTGTTGGTCTGTCTTTCCTAAATAGTACATAGCCATCCATGACAACATTCCAGTCACGGGAGCCGTCCCACCATGTTCAGTGATTGCAACTATATCATAGTCATGCAATCTAAGGCAGATCTCCAACTCCTCCTGCTTATTTCCCATACTCTGTGCATTGGTATATAAGCATTTCAGAGATGGATTTAAGCCACCAGTTTTCACTCTTGCTATCTGACCATTCCTGGCCGCTTCCGTGGTTACTAACTTATTAGTGAGCCCTGTGTTATTATTGTCCCATGTACCACCATTATTCACCTTGAGTAGGACTCTGAAGGCTGTCCTTAGGCTTGTCTCTAGTGAGCCTAGTTTTATGCCCTTCCCCCTTCGAGCCTAGTTTAAAGCCCTTTCAACAAGTCCCGCCAACTCCTGTGCAAGGATCCTTTTTCCCCTTTGAGACAGATGTACTCCATCTGTCGCCAGCAGACCAGGTGCCATATAAACTTCCCCATGATCAAAGTTCCAACGGTGGCACCAGTCTCTGAGCCGTGTGTTAATCAGGTGTGTTTTTCACCCTTTTTCAGTGGTTTTCCCTGCCACTTGTGTTATTGATGAAAACACCACCTGCTCACCCAAACCTTCAACTAGTTGCCCCAGTGCCTTGAAGTCCTTTTTGATTGCCTTCAGACTTCTCTCTACAACCTCATCATTACCAGCCTGGATAACTAACAAGGGATAATAATCCAAGGGCTGTACCGGAGCAGTGAGCTTACTTTTTACATCTCTAACCGGAGCCCCAGGAGGCAGCAGACTTCCCTGTGGGATGGGTCTGGGTGACAAACTGGCCCCTCTGTTCCCCTCGGAAGAGGGTCACCTACTACAATTACCCTCCTTTTCATCTTAACTGAAGAAGTCCTAAGATGTGGGGATGAGTGACAAGCCATGGGCGACTCACTGGATGGATCCTTGTCTCCATCACCATTTGCCTGGCTGTCAAGTCCCAAAGCCCCATACCCATTGTACAATGGCAACTGGGAAGGTGAGGGGGGCTGAGAAGGTTTTCTCTTGCCTCTCAGACGAGGGACCTCTCTCCATTCCCCCTTGTCCCTTATGTCCCCTCCTTTCACCTGGTGACAGGAGGGGAAGGGGTCCTCCACTTCTTGTAGAGTCTCTTCCTACTGCCTTTGCGTCAGAATGTGGCTCCACCTATCTATCTTGCTTTCACGTTCTCTGATCCTTCTCAATCTTTCTACCTCCTCTCTCAGTTCAACCAGCTGCCTGAGCAGGTCGTTTATTTGCTCACACTGAACACAAGCAGTGTCTCTGACTCCCTCTAGTTTGAGGGCCAGGCTCAGGCAGTCACCACAGCCGGAGACCTGCACAGCTGCGTGTTCGTGCAGGAACTTGGTCTGAGTTCCCACATTCTTCCTCTGTATGGCTCTTGGCCGTGTTGTGACCATGATCTTCTCTCTGGCCAGGAGGGAACCAACCACTTTTTGCTGCTTCCCATGTGTCCCTGCAGGCAGCTGTTCCTTCTCTTCCCCTCACCTGCACTGGCCAATCCCTGAGAGCAATCCAACTGATTTTGCACAAGGGGAGAGGCTCAACGCCCTGCCCAACAAGCTGCAAACGGCTCTGGCAGCCCCACGGCTGGCTCGCCTGTGCCCGGAGGCTTCTTGTCGCCTGATCAACGGTGGGTGGAGCTGGTTTTGCCCAGGCTATCTCAGCAGCCCACCCACCAACTGACAGGCCCTAGCACAGGCAAAGGGCTTTTCCCAGCTTCAAAAAGCCTCCAAAAGAACTTTTTGTCGGCCCTTTTTTTGCTGCAGATCCCTTCCCCAGTGCAGTCTTACCTGCCCTGAAGCTGGTCTTGCGGCAATCTTGTTAATGTGGAACAGCTCAGTACTAATTCTTAAATCCAGTCTGGGTGAAAAACAATTCCTTCCACTCACTATATGGTTGGAGGAGGGAGAAGTTGTATTTGACCCAGGCAGCATCCTTAGAGCACATGAAACTGCAGAGCCGTGTCCTGCACATTAGTCCAGCCATTACTCACCCTTGTAGGCTGAGAAAAGCATTGTCAGAAGGACATAGCTCTTTCTACCCTTAAAGACTTCTTCAGAATGATGGGAAGTAATGTAATCCTCCTTTTGAAGCTGTTCATTTGTGCAGTACTTGCTTCTCTTAACATGCATAGCCCAAAGATGAAAATATCCACCCCTGTACAGTTGCATCAGTCAAAGTCATTGTTCTTTTTGGCGTTCAGTGAGACATGCAGCATTAATTAACACTCCAATACAACCCTAAAATCCCTTAAGATTGCTTCCAACATAGAATTGATGGAGAAAAACTTACTTAAGTAACTCCATTCAACTAAGTGTTGAAAACAAAATTATGATTTGATATCTCTACCTGGCTTTATCTTGCAGTGGTGAAATATATACATATATATATTTATTTTCAGTATACTTCCCTGTTTTAACCCGCCCTATGAAATTGATAGTGCATTATTTATGAGACTATATTAACTTTTCACCCCCAAGTTTCGCACAGACTCCCTGGGGCTCTGGCCTACCTCCAGTCCGTGCAGAACAGGTGCTTCTTATTTGTCTTCGTTCTTGACACATTGGGTTCTCTATAACTACTTGTAGCGCTTTGCTTCAACGATCAGTTTCAATGAGCATTGTGATTGGAACTTGCTAGGGCTTTGCTTCAATAATCAATTTCAATGAGTATTGTGATTGGATTTTGCAAGGCTTTGCCTCGCTAAACTAGCTAAGTGGCATTATAGTTAAATTTTAAAAGGCCTAGGGCTACATGTCCAGGCCTAGAGCTACATGTCCCCTCTTCAGCAGTAGATTGAATATGATGAGATAAGATTTCATTAGAAGCCTGAGCAAGCTTGAGTTGCTTTTAGAAATTGGTACATCACTTGAACACATGCCAGAGTATCTCATTTAAGTACATGCTGTTGAGGTTCTGAATAAGGATGTGCTTAACTATTTTGAATTAGGACCCTAACTGGTAAATGACTATCTATTAAAGTGTGAGAAATTAACAGCCTTCTCTATTCTTCTGCAGTTTTCTTTCCATCATTACTTTACAGTCTCTTATCCACCCAAAAATAGCCTAAATGTAGTGACATTTTCAGGAAAAGAAATAAGCCTGCTGAGTGTGTTGAAGTCTGCTGATAGCTTGTTTTGCAAGTAATGAAAGATATAAATAAATATACTTCTTCCATAAGTATTTGACTGCCTCTTTTTGGATCTGAATGATCATTGGAAGCTCTGAGACGTCTTCTTTAGCACTAGAGCACTAAGAAGCTCAGTTAAGCCAGTCACCCAGGTAGACATTAACTGGTTGAATAAATGCAATATCAGCACAGAACAAAAATTAAAAAAAAAAAAACCCAACAAAACAACAAAATTAAATTTAAAAAGAGAATAATTTTATCACTTTTGTTACTAATAACCTCAAAAGAGATCTGTCTAATTAAATACTATGTCCAGATTAGTAGCAAGATTTACAAAACTGATCAACAGAGTCTGCTGCAAAAGAAATCATCAAATGATTCATTATGTTTTGCAAAGTTAATGCTAATTATGTTCTACTAAAAAAAGACTCTTTAAGCAAGGACTAAAATTTTATTCCATTTGCCTAACTTCTTAACTGATAATTACCAAAAGTGGTTTACTTTAAAGAATTCTATATGTCCTGAACACCCAGGGCCTGCTCAAACATGTTGAAAACATAACTTTAATTTGATCATTGTCTCTGACTTTTATAGAGATTATAATAATTCTTACTATATATTATTACTATGTGATTATTATTTTTTTATGATTATTATAGAAATATATTACTATATGTAATGATATAGTATTACTACATAATGAAGTGGACTTAGTGGGAAGCTTTCCACAAAACGGAGTTTTGTACACAGTGTCAGTTTGCTCACTCCATGCTGTTTCAGCTGAAACGCGGCTAACATTTGAACTCCTGATGAAGCCAGGAGATGACAAGTGTCTTCTAATGAATCAGTGCCTGAATTGTATGAGAACTCATTACCTGAACTTCCTAGGGAGAACTGTAAAGCTGACTGCCCTAAACTGCAGAGCTGAAAGGAGCCAGCCATTAATGTGAGGCATGTTTCCCAGGGATCTCACTTCCCAGTAGCTTCAGCATTGAGAAAGGTATGAGTTCAACTGGACAGTGGCAGTGATGATGTCTGTGGGAATGCCCTTTGTTCTTCAAAATATTGTGGTGTAGTGTTTTTCTCCCATGTTCTTTCCACGCAGGAGGGAGGGGTGGGCAAGATTTACTTTGAACTTAAATTTATCTGTGAAGTTCCTGAAAATTTTAGTGGTTGGATGTAATTTTTGTATAAATCTCTAAAGCTTTCTTTATGGCAGAAAGCAAATCTTCTATAACTTCCTAATGACATGAGTCAGAATATCTTGGCTTTATTATATTTATAGGCAATGTGTGCTGTTAATCAGTTCTAAAATGGAACCATATTTAATGTTTTGACTATTAATCTTTGATTTATTATACAAGATTGCTGCTATATTGTATTTTTTATATATATCATCATAACACACTTCCATGAACGATATTAGAAGGTAACATGTTTTGATTATGAAGGACTTGGAGAAAAATGGGTAGTCCTTTACCTGGGAAGTTCTAGTATATGTATTTATTTAAATTTTTGAGCAGACATTGTCACCAGCTGAGAAAAGTAAGGGTACACCAAGAAAACACTATTACATCTTTTTATTTTAATTGATGTAAGTGTTTGTAAAAAAACAAGCAGGAGAAGGAAGGCTTCATAGTTACATTGGAAGATCTTTCCCCCAGTTTACCATATGTTCTGAAAACCCTACACAAAACTATATCTTCATGGACAGAACTATTAGTTGCTTGCACTCTAATGCAGATAGAAAAGGTAGCAGAAGGTTTTAAACTATATAACTAGTCAGATGAAGGGTACAACTGATTTCAATTTCCAACAATGGAATGGCATAGAACAATAGTATATCTTTGATAAGAATTTACACTGAAAAATCCAAAAGTGCTTTTAACTATTATTAACTATTTTTCAGCAGTGAAAAAAAAGTTTGAATTTAGCAATTTGTCTTTTCTGCCTTTTCAGATTTCACAAAAAATGTTTCTTGCTGTTTAATTTTAAATAATACAACAGTGAAGTGGAATCATATATCATGTTCATTCCATTTAGAGTGATTTATAACTGAGCTGAAAATTAAATAAAAATGGTCTATATTTAACATGTACTGATACTGGTTTTACTTTTTGCACAAACTAATTCTTACTCCAAATAGGTTGAATTCAATTCTATTTTCCACCTTATTGACTTTTTTAAATATCCATCAACATTACCAATCAGAAGGGGTTCTTTTTTTCAGACAAGACTGAAAGTGTGCCTATACAAGCTTACTATGATTTAGGAGAGATGGCCTGTTTGTTCATTTCCCAAATGCATATTTTAATCATAGAATCACAGAATGCCAGGTTGGAAAGGACCTCAAGGATCATCTGGTCCAACCTTTCAAGATAGAAAAATACAGTTTAAATGAGATGGCTCAGCACCCTGTCAAGCTGAGTCTTAAAACTGTCTAATGTAGGGGAATCCACCATTTCCCTTGGGAGACTATTCCAATGTTTAATTTTTCTCCTTCTAAAGAATTTTCTTCTGAACTCCAATCAGAATCTCTCCAAGAGCAACTTGCAACCATTCCCCCTTGTTTTTTCCATGAGACTCCTTGTAAAAAGGGAGTCTCCTTCATCTTGATAGCCACCCTTTATGTACTGGTACATGGTTATAAGGTCTCCCCTAAGCCTTATTTTCTCAAGGCTGAACAATCCCAGTTTTCTCAGCCTTTCTTCATACAGCAGGTCTTTCAGTTCCCTGATCAACCTCATGGCCCTTCTCTGGACCCTTTCCAGCCTGTCCGTGTCTTTTTTGTATAGGGGGAACCAAAATCGAACGCAATACTCAAGGTGTGGCCTGACCAGTGCAGAGTAAAGCAGGACAATTACTTCTTTATCTCTGCTTGTGATGCCCTTTTTGATATAACCTAGCATCCTGCCAGCTCCCTTTGCCACTGCAGCACCCTGTTCGCTCATGTTGAGCCCATTGTCCACCAAGACTCCCAGGTCTCTCTCCATAAGGCTGTTCTCAAGCCAGGTGGATTCCAGTCTGAGCTGCATTCCTGGGTTACGTTTTCCCAGGTGCAAGACCTTACACTTGTCTCCATCGAACTTCATAATGTTCTTGCTAGCCCGCTCCTCCAGCCTGTCCAGATCCTCCTGGAGGGTGGCTTTCCCTTCTGGAGTGTCAACTACCCCTCTTATTTTTGTGTCATCTGCAAACTTCATCAGGGTGCTCTTGATCCCAACATCTGTTGGAGTGGGAGACGGATCCGGAGTAACGACGCGATCTCAATGTGAGTATGATCGTTCTCCCTTTATTGCTCAAATCGTGTGTATTTATAGCACAAAAGCGAAAGCATGCGCTTAGCCCTTACGCATAATTGGTTATGTTCCCATAATCATGCAACCCACCCCCTAACATAGTTGGTTCAGGCTCCTTGTTCACGCATTCTTACGTTGCTCAGTCCAACCTCCTTTGCAGATAGAACTTTCCTGGGAAAGTTCTGTTTTCTTGCAAACTGCTGTATTCTTTCTTCTTCTTATCTCTCCTCCAAGGACGCTTCAGAGTCGTCAACTAAGCCTCAAAGTCTGGATTGTTCACTGTAATTAAGTCATGTCCTCTCTCACTCAAAAATTCCTCCACAAACATCCAAGTCACTTATGAAGATATTAAACAGCACTAGGCCCAATACTGATCCCTGGGGAATCCCGCTTGTGACCAGTTGCCAGTTTGAGAATGAGCTGTTTACCACCCTTGGGGTATGGCCTGTCAGCCAGTTCCCCACCCACCATACAGACCATTTGTCTAGGTTGTAACATGTGAGTTTTTCAAGAAGGAGGCTGTGAGGGACCATGTCGAACACCTTGGAGAAGTCTAGGTAGACTATGTCTACTGCTTGCCCCGCATCAACCAAGAAGGTCACCTTGTCAAAGAAGACGATTAGATTTGTCAAGCACCATTTGCCCCTGGTGAATCCATGTTGGCTTTTCCCAATTACATGCTTCAGTTTACTTGTCACAGTCCCCAGGAGGATTTGCTCCATCGCCTTCTGAGGGATTGACGTAAAGCTAATATGTCTATAATTACCTGGGTCCACCTTGGGACCCTCTTTGTGGATAGGGGGGACGTTAGCCCTCTTCCAGTCTTCAGGCACATACCCCGATCTCTACAACTTCTCAAAGATTATGGACAGCGGCCTCACAATGACATCAGCCAGCTTTTTTATCACGCATGGGTGGATGGCATCTGGGCCCATCGATTTGTACAGTCAAGCTCCTGAAGCAGCTGACACACCAATGCTTCCTTCACTGATGGCGGGTCTGTGTCTTCATCAATCTGGATTTTTGTTCCTGTGACCTGGGACCCGATGGCACTGGTAAAGACAGAGGTGAAGACAGTGTTGAGGACCTCTGCCTTTTTAACACTGTTGGTGACTAGTTCACCTCTCCTGTTTAATAGTGAGCCAATACTCTCCTTTGCTTCTGCTTGTTGATAACGTATCTGAAGAAACCTGTCTTGAAGTTTCTGACATCCCTGGCTGACTTTGGTTCAAGTTGAGCTTTTGTTTTCCTAACTGCAACTCTTCATACTCTAGCAATGCCTTTGTAATTTTCAACAGGTAATGTTCCACTTTTCCATCCCTGGTACGTTTCCCTTTTGGTTCTGAGCAGACCTAGAAGCTCGAGGTTGAGCCAAAAGGGTCTCTTGCTCCACCTACTTCCCTTGCTATTAGAGGGGATGAATTGGTTTTGAGTGTCTAGGAGAGTGTTCTTGAAAAACTCCCAGCACTCACTAGCTCCTTTATCTTCCATGGAAACTTCCATGGGATCTCTGCCAGCCAAGCCCTGAAGAAGTTGAAGTTTGCTCTTCTAAAGTCTAAAACCTTTGTTTTGGAACTAACCTTCAGCATGCTCAGCATTATCCCAAACTCCACAATGTTATGATCACTGGAGCCAAGGCTGTCATTAACTTAGATACTACAGAGCATGTTTTCTTGGTTAATGAGCAACAAGTCCAAGAGCACCGCTTTCCTGGTTGGCACATCTAACACCTATATGAAGAAGGCATCCTCTAAGCATTCCAGGAACTTGATGCATGACAGATGAACTGCTGTGTTGTTCTTCCAGCAGATGTCTGGGTAGCTGAAGTCTGCCATAAGAACAAGGTATTGTTGGCCCAAAGCTTGCTTGATTGATTCAAGTAGCACTTCATCGGTCTCATTGTCTTCATCTGGGGGTCGGTAACAGATGCCTACCGTAGGGTCTCCTTTGGAGACAACCCCTCTGATTTTGACCCAGAGGCATTCAATAGGGCTTCCACAATTACCATAGCTGACTTCCGTACATTCAAGGTTCTCCTTAATATAGAGTGCAACTCCTCCTCCTCTTCTACCCTGCCTGTCTTTACAGAATAGCTTATAGCCATCAATCACAATCCTCCACTCATGTGAGTTGTCAGTTTTTCCTATGACATGTTTCAGTTATTCCTATGACACCATAAGCTTCTGACTGGGCACAAAGCTCCAGTTCCTCTTGTTTGTTTCCTAGTTTGTAAAAAATTTAGACCAATGTCTTGACAGAATACTCAAGCAATTTAATTGTTCTATCATTAAACTGTATTTGTGTTCTTTAACAAGTGTCACTGTTGTTATGATACTATTAATGGAGATGTGTATTTTACTGTACACATCTGGGCAGCATCAGTAACTGTAATGACACTAGTCACAGACTTAGAATCTGTCCATGTGCTAAAGTCTGGTTATATGGATCCTAAGAAGGTACATGGATTGATTGCAGCTGCATAGATTATCTTTGACTCCTATACTATCATGTTAAGTACATACAAAAATCATGTGTGTGGAAATCTTTGACTTGTTTTTATCATAACTGAATACTGTACAACAACTTTTAAACCAAAAGGATTATCTTTCTTTAGCTGAGGAGCCATTTCAGAAAGATTTGACCAGTATTCATTACTTTATAACCCCTTTCAGTTTTTCACCATCAATTCACTCCAGTCTCCAAGACTTCAGACAGTCTTTGTCAAAGGTCTGGTTGAGATCTAATATGAGGCAGATTACCCCACAAATTTTTCCTTATAGCTTTGGGGATTTTTTTAATCTCAGAAGAGCAAGACCCTGAACACCAATAGAAAGATGCAGTTGATGTATTTTAGGTGGATGTCAACATGTTTTATGCCTGAGGAAGGATTCTGACTTCTCCTGTATTCTTTCCCTTCTAGCATTTCTAAAGAAGTAACAGACACAGATTCTTTTCCTGCTTTTCTTTTTCCCTCACACTGATCTATATGTTTACAAGTAGTTTGCATCCTAGTAATTATGGAGTTACTGCAAGTCCAAAGACGGACCAAAAAAGCAAAACAAAGCAAATAATTCATTGTAGTTGAGATTCTATTAAATTAAGAGCAGATTATTTTAATATATATATGAGATGGAATGCTTGAACATTTTAGCAGCTTTTTGAAAGTATTTATTTTCAGATGGCTTGTTTCTCCTGTTAGTTATAAAGGTTTCAGCTATGAAACAACAGTTGATAACCATCAGGGTGCTCAAAAAAAGTGAGTTAAGCCATCTCAAGAGACAGATAATAGTCTGATTCCTTCTTTATTTATAACAGGTTTCTATATTTACTAAAGTAATTTAATGTAAGAATTATTCTTCTCTCATTTAACAGTAATAGATTTTACATAGAGGAAAGAGCATAAAGTTTGCAATGAACAGTGGATTTTCTTTTCTAGGATGACATCTCCACTTACCCAAGATATAGAACAACAATAATGTCAAAATAATAAGTAAGGCATCTCTTCCCAAAGCGTGCAGTCATTTGAGGGTGACTGTTAATTCCTAGAGATTGCTCCAAAAGTGTCTAAATTCAGAAAAGTTTGGAAGTTTTCTGTATAAAAGAAGGCTTTTATGTTGTAGAGGCTTAGCAGAAAAATGTTCCAGCAATTATTGTTTGGATGTATCTGACTTCAGGACTGCAAACATGTTTACCTGTGGACTATTGGTCTTGTTTCTTTGCATCATTTTTCTCCCATACAGCCATCAACTGTGAACTGACAGGTGCTTGTGTACCATCTTCTGCTTCAGGCAGCTGCGTATTTCAGTTGGCTCTAGTGTTTTCCAAATGACCTTGAAAAACAATGAACATACTTATGATCTAGAAGTAGCTAGTGGACAAGCCACCACCATCTAAAAGAAAGTATCTACCAAGTTTACTTAACTATTATATTGGCGACTAATGCTGACACAGAACAAACACTTCCTCACCTGGTTAAAGGATCCGTTGAAGATATTTTTTTGTTAATCTTGATAATAGGCCTTTTTCTGTTATTGCAGAATTCATTGCACTTCACAAAGTGAATAAACCACCTCTTCATGTTAATAGGGAATTGAGTTAGTACTGTTTACTATATGCTTTTGTTTCTCTCAAGATATTGCAATATCATTTAAGATCTATATACTCTGTTGCATAAAGAGAAATCTGTTCTCCTAACAAGCAACAGGCTTATATTCCTTTTCATTCCTTTTCCTTTACATTAAATCAAAGTCAATCTAAAATAAATTTGAATCTAACAAAATTAAGAAAAATCAGTCTGCAGTAAAATGATGTGCTGTTAGAAATGGAAGGGCAATAATGTGCAAAACCAAAAAGTATTAGGAATAAAATTTGCTTTCAGGTCAAACAAAAAATTGGAGCAGGAGTGGGAAGGGTGAGAAAAAGAGAAGAGTGAAATTTTTACTTTGGTCAGTTAAAAAAAATACGTAATGCATTGAGTGTAACATATTTTTATAGCTCTAGCTTGAATTTTAAGAAACAGTTTTGGTGAATTCAACTTAAAATCGACAAAAGCAAAATGATACCAAGATACCAGATCTGACCTGTACTTACACCTTCCCTGAGACATTTGAGATTATATTTATTTATATTTTATCAAACAAAGCTCATTCATCTTACAGTACTAACATCTGTTCTTAGGAAGTTCTATTTTGCTCATTCTATTTATTATATTGCATAAGTATGGAAGGGCTTGAGATGTAGAATGCTGCTTTTTATGACAGAAAAGGCTTACCTGCAGCTGAAAAATTGCCTGCAAAGTTAATAATTAATGAAGGCACACGTTTATGCTAAATTGTGGATGTATTTTTTAAATGGCAGAGCATAACCTGTCATAAAAATGTTAAAATAAATGTAAGTGTTGGTAGATACAGCTCTACAGTCATTTGAAAAGTGATTGCTTAATGTAGCAAAGAACTTTGAAATTTGGTCAGCTCATGACAGCAACCAAACAGTAATAGCTGGTTCTGAAATGATACTCTAAATGTATTCTTCAAAGAGGAGATTTATGTGGGTTTGGAGACTGAGATCAAATAATCATAGTACTTTAATCTGTGAGCAAGACACATTAGAAACTCAAATTCCAGTGATATAATTCAGAGATGTGGTGGTGAAAACATACTAATATCGCAGGAACACATCTGATATCTTATTAGCATATTGATAATAAAAAATGCGAGGTGGTCACACAACAGTGGCACCAGAACCCTACAGTCCACATTGTGTTAAGCACATCTTTCCCCCTCTACTCACTTTCTCCAGGATATGGGATTCATTGCCCATGTGTCAAGCATGTTCAACTACTTAAACAAGAAGATGCAAATCCATTGACCAACCAGGCTTTATTTTCCCAGCAAAACAGTTATGTTATTTTTAGAGAAGCCATCAAGAGCACACAGTTGTTTTTTTTTTTAAAGCAGTGTCTATATTGTACTTCCAGTACTCATAAGTTTTTATCTATCTGAGCATTTGTTAGTGCATTCAAGTATTTGAGGAACTTAAAATCCAGCTGGCTCTCTCATATGGGATTCTACCACCTTTTCCAGATAGCTAACAAATCTGCTTCTACAGGCAGCAAAAGCCTTCATTAAGAGATTTCTTCCCAATTACTTTTTCTGAAATTCATTGCTGAAAAATACATTTGGATGATAGCCACCCATTTTCTAAATGCACTTCCCCTTGAATAGAGGACTGCAGGGTTTAGTGAATGGCTGCTGCTTACTGTGTGCTTACCACCTTGGACTGTGCATCCATTGTGGAGGCTAAAAGCTGTATCCAGTTTTTGCTTGGGACCAGGCAGGATGATAAAGGAACTCACCATTCATTCTCTGAGATCTGGATGAGATTCGCATAATGAAAAGCCAAAACTGCTTTCATCTGATTTATAGCAAAAACTTCTGCAGATTACATTTGCACAAAACCAAGCACACTTAATGTGCACATTTAGTATGCACTACTGAAGTGCTGGGGCCCAAGTTGTGGGCCCCAAGTTGGAGTTGACCTGTGGATGAGTCACAACCTAGCAGAATGTTTTGCTGTTTTGCTTCATGTTCCAGAGGCAGAACCTGGCCCACCTGTGTCTCTCTGGCTCTGCCCTCACCCAGGTGGTCATGGTTGGGGTGGTGGGTGAAGCCAGGATTATATTAAATAGGAGCCAATCAGTTAGAAGAGCTTCCTGTTGGGTGTGGCTTCTGTTGGAGCTGGCTGCATCTTGCTGAGCTCTCATGGTGGTGTTCTTCCATGTGAAGAGCCACTGAGGAGCCATCTCTGTCTATTGTGTCCAGCAGGAGATGCTAGCACTACAGTGGGCAGTAGAGAAGCTGAGCCCACAGGAATTTATGGCAGGACTGTCTGAAAGAAGACTTCTGAGGGGCTGCTGCTGAGTTCAGCGTTGGCCTGTTTGATCAGGCAACTGGTGGCAGAGTAGAATGATGATGGCTGAACCAGCACAACAAGTATCAATGACAAGTAAGCTCTTCAATCCTTACAATCTGCATATAGATCCTCTAAGGACCTCAGTGGACAACAGAGGAAGTAATGGTACTAAATATCTTCCACATCATATGGCTGTAGTACTGCTTCGGGCAATCCCTATGTACCCTGGAAAGCTCTTTAGAAAGTTCTTGAAAGTGTTCCTGAATTGAGGCCGTGGAAAGCCCTTCCAGAGAAAGAGCTTAGTGAGTCAATATTGGTTTCAGATTAATGCACTCTACATAACTGCTGCATTTTCTGTTGTAAAGGCCATCAACAGTCAGTACTGAAATGAAAAGATTACTAGCAAAGAATTTAAACAGGGATACCAGGTTGAGGTGAAAAATAACAGACAAAAAAAGAGTAGACTCAGATATGTCAACAAGAAAGCAGCTGTTGATTGTAGAAGGAGGAAGCTGTTGTTGAGGAGTACTAAACTACTGAATTAATCTTTCTGAATGACATATTTTGTCACAAAAATAATATTAAGGAGAAGAGTGATATGGATACATACAGATACACATATGTGAATATTATCTTCCAGTCTTCCTGTTCTCTCTGTCCCGAAGCCTTTCTTTAGCTCTGGCCTTTCCCGCTCTTTTCATCCCCACTTTAAGTTGGCTTCAGCACATCTAAACAGGCAGAAAAAACCTGTTTTGTTCTTTCATTATATCAACCTCTCAAACACCATCGTATCAACATCTCAAAACATGGAAATATGAGGGCTATACGGGGGATGTAAGCTCTTTAAACTTTCAGTGAGCCAAAATACTGATTTGGGGAAATATTTTGTCACTAATTCCATTATAGCATTTTAAAAGATGATGCAGATTGATTTCATAAAGCCTTCAGGATCCCTCACTTTGAGTATGTTTGCAAGAAGAGTGCTTGGGCAATTCCTGCGTTCTCATGATCTTGGGTTTGCATCATCAAATATGCATTGTTTTCAGATAGCATCTACTTTATCCTAATCTGGGGAAAGTATTTCTCAGAGAACTATCTGCGACATTTTAGAAGCATATTCTTTCTCTGAGAAAAAAGATGAGCCATATTCCTGTCTTGTATAACTCAGGGGAGAAAAAAAAAACCCCAAACCCAAAAAACTCCATCCAAAAAGCACACAAGAAAGACATCATTAGCTTAGCCAGGGAACATTCAGTGAATTTTTAAGGTAATTAGACCTCAATGTCTGTCTGCATCCAGTCTCAAAATATGCAGACATCCATGTTTGCTTCTGTGATAATGGTGAGTATGGCCACAAACCAGTAGCATCACAGCAGATTGATAGATCATCAGATTAGTATCTGTCAATGGAAATTCCTATCTGATGGAGCTGGTTGGATGGCAATTGTCAACTAAAACAAGAAAATCAGATGACTTCTGAATTTATTTTCGTTAGAAAATTAGGAATTTGGATAAATACTGTTTGGCTATATCTGAGAGATGCACATATTTGGCAGGAGTCCAGCCTGACCACTCACAAGCAAAAATGGTTTGGTACTTGGTGTGTGTCTCTTCCTTTCAGAAGCAGTGGAGGTGACGATCATGCAGCTTGGCTGCACCTTGATGAGGCTGTTCCAGGTGTGACTTGACCTACTGTTTTGCATTCCTGTGCTTGACCACACTCCTGTTTGGGCCTACTCCTGTCTGTTGAGAGCAATCCATATCTGTTGCCAGACTGTATAAGGACCTGGGGGATCCCAAGGTGTCCTGCAGGACTATTGGCACTGGTTGCTTTGCCACAGTCAATTGGATCCGTGTTCACCCAGGTAGAAATCAGATATAGGATTAATTTCTAGCTCCAGACAGGTCACTCCCTACCAGCCAGAAATCACATTTATGGTCACATAGCATTTTAATCTAAAACCCTTTTAAGACCTCTGATTTGCCACAAAAACATGCCTTTGAGAAACATCTGTCTCAACTCTTTTCAGAAAAGCCACTGAGCACTCAAATTTTTTTTTTTCATGATCTTTATTTGAGGTTCTGAACTTTTTCATAGATTAATAGCAGGCAGAAAATAATGAAAAGTAAATAATTAATTCTGCTTTTCTAGGATGAATTCATTAACATTTATAACACACACCAGATTTAATTGTCCAAGTGCCATATTAGTGACCTGAGTAGCTTTTAATTCCCAACTATGAAAACTTTTCTTGTTGGGAATACATGAAACTGAGCTGATCAATTTTAAACTTGGCCACATACAGTGAGGCATTTGGGACCAGGCATCTAAACAGGTGGCTCTGTTTTAGAATGTGCCAAGTATCTGTAATTATTATTAACAAATATGGGGATTGCAATACTCAGCAGCCCTTGCAATCAAAACTCTTATTTAGGTACCTGGAAGCAGACACAAGCGGTAATTTTCTCTGCACCTTCTTTTATTAATTTCTCCCATGATGCTGTCTATACAGAAAAAAAGGGAAAAGATTTCATGGGCTGCAGTTGTGCAAGACTTCACTTAATCTATAGTACATGATAGTAACTATCCACCAACACAAATTTCAGCAACTGATTTTAATTTAAGTGTTTTAACTAAAACTCAATCTTACAAAACTTGGTAAAGTTGATGACCTTGGTAAGAAAAGAGGGTTCTGATTTTGTGTTCCTATTTAATATTTTATTTCTATTTTTAGTAAAATGGATTATCTCATTGTTTCCAATAAACCTAATAGACCAGTAATGAAAAGAAGTGTAGAGGAAAAAAAAAAAAGGAGATAAATGTTGGGGTTTTTTTTCACATTTGAGACATAAATTAGTGTTTTGCTTAAGCATCTGTCCTCTTTAGCTCCACTTGTACTGCTTGGTGCTTCTTGTCTGGACTGGAGTTATACTTTGAGTTTTGGTAAAATGATACACCACAAGTTCAAGATGACTGTCAATTTTGCCTTACCAGGCTGACAAAATTAGGACTCTCTTAAAATTCTGGTTCGATTTAAATCAAATGCTGTGCAAGTAGTTTGAGACACCAAAAGTGGATGGTTCTTGTTCAGTGGAAGTAATGTTTTCAGAGGGGAGCTTCATATTCTAGAGAGGGTCCATTGCTCTGGTTAATAGTTTCACCTTATGTTCTTGTCTTTACAGGAGCTCTATCTCAGCAAACAAAGAAAAAGCAACACCAAAGTAGAAATGCTTTGTTTGCAATATGAGGCAAAATTTTAGATTAGTAATTGCTTTCACCTAAACTCATTGTGTTGTAACAGGGGCTGTTTGTTAGTTATCAGAACTATTTTCTGAAGGATATAAGACCAGATAGCTGAACAATTACATAAAAGTTGGTTGCTCATCAACAGCATGTTTCATTTCCATCCAGTCATTTCAGTTTATATCAAGTAGATGTTTGCTTTTAGATTTGTAGAAGTTATTTGCTACAGACCCATTAGAAATTGGATACTCAGGAGGACAAGTATCTAAGGTTACAGTGAAAAACTGAAGTACATTAAAGATTATGCTCTGTGATTATTCAGCAACAACTAATTCCAGTGACTAGAGTTCTTGTTACAGCAAAAATAGTGAAAATGGAATATATAATATCAGTTCAAATCTAGAGCCAGTATAACCTGGAGGATCAATGTTTAGTTTTTAAATGTGCCTGATACCATAAAACAGGCCAAGAAGAAGCTGCCTGGTGGGGTGAGGTCCAGACTGCCCTTCCCCATTGTTTGCAGAGTCAGTTCAGTTTAACAACACATACGATTAACTTTCAGGAGATGGTTTCAGGATGCTGTAGTTTACAGCTCCACTAAGGAAATAGCTTGCCTCTGTTTCTTCCAGGTCATGTTGGAGAGCATCACTTCTGGACCATCATTCTGCACTCTAGCCATGAAAGCACAATGTTTAGATGTTGCATATTTTTTGTTTTCTTTTTTTTCTTTTTCAAATCTCTTCTATCATGAAAGAAAGATTAACTCTGAACATATTTTCATGTTGTTCTGATTCCATGAAGAGCAAACAACTCTCTTCCTTCTCTGTGTAAAACCTGGAGGAAGTTGAGTCAGTTTCTCCATTTTGCTTTGTGCTTGTGACACCACTTCACTCTTTATATACCACATGAATAATAGCAACACACAACATAAAAAATAGCACCTTGCTCTTATCAAATACTGTTAAAGAAGAGACTAAAGGGTGTTCATGGCAGCAGTTGAATAAATCCTGGTCTGACTGACATAAAACCAAAAATCTTTCCATTCTACTCAATACAACTATTATTGCAAACTACAATTTTAACCAATTTCCACCCCCATCCCACCCGCCCTACTAGTGTTTTATGTCCTATTGCATTTGTATTTTATTTACACTTCTGCCAAGTCACATCACATGAGTCATATGAATACAAGCCAATGGTTCCTTACTTCAAATGCATAGTTGTCTTACTGTAGATCATCTTAGTTCTCTTTAAAAATTACTTATTTTGGCAAAATACAATGCTGGGGAAATAAAAAGAGGTGTACAAAATACTAAGGTTTGTTCACTGATAAACACCTGGAAATCACCTGGGAAGGCCACACAAGTAAGCACACACAGTCCAGGAGGTTCCTCCAGTGTGTTGATAATAACTTTTTGACTCAGCTGGTGGAGAAGCCAACAAGGAGAGGTGTACTACTGGACCTAGTGCTAACAAACAAAGAGGGACTAGTGAAGGACATTAGGGTTGAGGGCAGCCTTGGTTGCAGAAGATAGAGTTGAGGATTATGGGTACTAGGTACAAAACAACAAGTAAGACTGCAACCTTGGACTTCAGGAGGGCTAATTTTGACCTCTTTAAGAAGGTTCTTGGAGAAGTCCTATGGGCCAGGTCTCTGGAAGGCAGGGGAGCTCATGAGAGCTGGCTGCTATTCAAGGACCTCTTCCTCCACACTCAGGATCACTGTATCCCTAAGAACAAGAAATCAGGCAAGGGAAATAGGAGACCTGCTTGGTTGAGCAAAGAGCTTCTGAAAAAGCTCAAGTGGAAGAAGGAAGTCTACATTTAATGGAAGAAGGGACTAACCACTTGGGAAGACTACAAGAATGTTGTCAGGGTACGTAGGGATGAAATGAGGAAAGCCAAGGCCTCCTTGGAGTTAAATCTGGCAAGGGACATCAAGGCCAACAGAAAGAGTTTCTTCAAGT
>JAVFHW010073151.1:0-16005 GCA_032159205.1 Eurystomus glaucurus suahelicus
AACAGGATGAAAAGAATAAAAATAAAATTGCTTCCAGTAACCTAGTGGCAAAAACTAAAACACGGTGTCATCAATATCCATGACATCTCTGAACAGAGTCATCACAATGCTAAAAAAAATCCTATTTCATTTCCTCCGTTAAGGTAATCCCTACGATCTGGCACCTCCGTTTCTCGTTATAATGTTGTCAGTAGGTGCAATTCACAGGACAAGGATTGCGTGTTACTTACGTCCTACTTAAGCTTACATTTACTCAGGATGTGTACTATAATGTTACACATAAAATGATTCTTTAGAACATTGGTGTCTTGTGAAACATTATTTTGATCCAAATCTTAGAGGTATTTTATTATTTCAGTGATGCACATGTAAAAGTGAAACCTTAAAATACCAAAAAATTTGAATTTAAATTTCCATACAGAAGGATTTCTTTTACCATTCCTCATTTCCTTACACTCATGCTGATATTAACACCTGTACAAACTGAGTGTAAAATGCGATCAAATCACAATTCCCCAGTCACATCAGCAGTGGTATTTTGCACCCGCTTGGCACAGATGCAATTTATTATATGAGATTAAACACAGTGGTGAATCAGGCCTGCTGTATTTAAAACAATAGCGCAGTCTTTCACCTACAGATACCACCACCAGATCCAGGCAACGAGGGAAATAACCTTTTGATCACATCTTAAGTTCTCATGGCTTCTTGTAACTATGTACCATGTATGTAACCATGTGGCTGGAAGGCACTGTACAGAAGCAACCCAAGATTAGCAAAGTCATTATAAATCAGGCTACAAATGCACAGGTATAGCTGTATCCTAAAGATGACACAGTACATATCTGTTATAGATGTCTTGGTTTTGACAATATTAAATATATGCAAAATGTAATGGAGAAATATTCAAAAAATCATGACGGCGTAACTTCGTAACTCCGTAAGGAAACACTGCGACCCCAGGTCTGCTAATTCAAAAGGGGAAAACAAGCTGAGTTTCCAACTCTGAGAAAGAGACTGCATAAAAAGGTTCCCTATGTAACACGAACATTGTAATGTGGAAACTGTATAACGGAAGAATAAATTATCAGCAAATTAATTGGACATAAATAGAATGCTCTTATGTGTTTGGTTTTTGCTGTCAGCAGCTCAGCACTCAGAGCTGATCACAGGTGTTGTTTTATTCAATCAAATAAGACCCTTTAAATTATGGTGTTCTATATTCTGTAACTAGAACGATTATAATTTGAGCTGAAGCAGTTATCTTTACTACCTTGTGAATACAATCTGAAAGAGTTACAGAAAATGCTGATATACTTAAGATGACCTTCTTTGGTTCAGTGGTGTTACAGGCATACATTTTTTTCTTTTTTTGTTACTAGGAAGGAGAAAATTACATTGGGCTAAAATGAATACTAATGAAACTCCTTAGTTAGCTTTCTTTGTGATAAGAATAAAAAATTGGAGCTATGTTCCTCTAGAATCTCAAGCAATTTTTGTCCTTTATTCTGATAGAAAGATTACTGACAGTAGAGAAGGAGAGCAAAGTAATTTCATAAAATATCTGCATTTTTAAGAATGCTTTTGTTGCAAAAATGTTGGTGTGCAATTTCTTCAATCTACTTTTAAGGCTGTAAAGAAAAAGTACCTATTTGTTCTGCACTGCAACAATGCCAGCTGCATTCAATCAACTAAAAAGCTGCAAGCCATAAACCTTCCTCCACAGCTATAGAAGAAAAAAAGGCAGGGCCATAAAAATTCATCAGGATAATGTAGAGATGAGGCGCGTTTGAATCACCATCCCTGCAATCAACCAATCACTCATCCTGTGGCATTTACAGCACATCTCATTCCCCTGTTCCTTAAGGACAATTGATTTTCCTGATTCCATTAGCATAACGGCAAGGAAAATGACTGCAGTGCAATATTTCTGGAAACTTCCAACAAGTATGCTGTGTGCTGGAGTGTGACCATAATAATAAGCTACCTAGCTAGCAACTGCGTGTGCTTCTGCTGCTGCTGCTATGGTATCGCATCCGAGGGAAAAGGACACAGACTAAGCAATTTTGGGTTCACGCACAGGAAAAAAAATGTTTTCACAGAATATAAACCAAAAACTCACTTAAGCAAATAAATATAATTTCAAGGCAGACTGATCAGTAGGCGACATCTAGCAGGCCTTGAGCATTATTGTGTTATGGTTAATAATTCCATTTTCTGAAACATTAGTAAGACTTCTGCATTCCTCAATGGCTTTTATACTCCTGGTTTTGCTTAGGCTTAAAACAGAAGAAAATGAAACTTTAACGCCACACTTTTCTTATAAATATACAAGAAGAATGCATCAATGGATTCCCCAAAGGATTTACAACCATTCACGGCATTACACAGTCATCAGCACTAAGCAGGGGTCTCCACATTTTTCAGTTTTCTCTTTAAGTTCAATGATAATATCCACACTAGCTTAAATTATTCAAGATGATGAAACTTTATTGGTGAACATGCACTGCCTAAATTTAAAACTGTACATTACTATCTTCCCTTGTAAATGTATTTTAAGGATGTGTTAAGGTTTTTGAAGTGTAATTCAGAGACTACTGTATCTCAAACAACATAAAATACTTTTCATCTTGTGAAGGATCCTTTAGACTTCTAAGGTCCTATCTGTTGTACATTTTTAAGTCCCTTTATAGTTTCAAACCCAGTGGGTTATGCATGTTAAATTCAATCCATAAATTGAATTCAGAGTTGATAGGAGCCTGCCTGCAGAACTAAGAAAAGTCTTCCTATTATAAGTACCAAAAGTCAATATTTTTAACTCCTCGTTGACATGCTTTGTTTCTTATACTTTATTCCTGGAAATATTCCAGTATTACTCATAACAAGGAAAAATAACATAAAATTAATTCCAATCACATCCTATGACTTGACTATCAGCATGGTCCAGATTCTTAGAAGAATCTTTACTATTGTGGCTTTTTACTGTTATTATTTTACATCCTATGATCTTTATTCATAAATATGGATCCTTCTTTCTAAGCATGGTAGCAACATAAAACTGTTACAGGGAACTTAAAACTTACATACAAAAATGGATTGAAATAGATATAAGCAAAAGAAGATGAGGAGGTCTTGGCTCACAAGTCTAGAAGTGTCCCAGTACAGCAGCAGCCTTGCTGATGGAAGTAAGTTCTGACATTTTACAGTGATAGGTGGATGGAAAAGGACAAAGTTTGGAGTAGGTTACAAGATTTGGTGTGGAAATGGTAGCTGAACTTTTACTTGCAGATGGCAACACTGGAGGATAATGTTAGTCACATAATCACATAGAGAACACTCTGACTACCCACAGGCACAAAACTACCTTGGGTATTCCACTGGCACACACCACAGCATGCAAATTTGACTGGATGCAACAGAACAGAGTGCACAAAAGTCACATCCTGACACCCAGCGATGTGTCAGAACCAGGAAGATGAAAAGGAAATGCAGCCAGTAAAAGCACAATTACACAGCACATTGCAACATCTCACTGGATCACCAGTTCACCAGGATGAGACAACACGCACCTGATAGCCCCACCTCATGCCTATGGACTCACAGCAACAAGAAATACCCAATAGTGATTCCTCTGTAAATCACCATCAGTATGAGGTGACCAACAAAAATGCTGCCTTCTGCACAAGAGCACCCATTATCCAAGTGCCAGGCAGGGTGCTCCTATTCAAGTGCCCTATGGGGTATGTCATGGACACTCAGAGAACACATCTGGGACAAACAGGAAAAGGACTTGCAGAGTCCATATCTCAGGACTGGGCCTTTGTTCTTGTTATACTGATGCCAGCTGCTTCCAAATAGAGTGAAATGTGCTCTAGTTCAGTCCCTGCCCAAAACTTCAGCAAAAACCAATGTGAGCTAGTGAATCTGCCCCTCAAGTTCAGCATGCTACACCTAGTGTTTCCTACTTAACCGACTTTCCCCCTCTGATTAATAGCACAGGCAAAGCAAGCACAATTTTGGATTTGCTTGAAACAATTAGCTTTCAGGAAAGACTTCTGTCATCAACTCTGTCTATCGTACAAAGTTAGAAACTCCCTTGATAAGCTGTCCATGTCACTATGCTAAATAATAGCAACTATTCTTAATTAAAAATGATCACTGGGTACAGCTTTCCATCCTCATGGCAGTCTACAAAGAACCATAGCACAGGGATCACAATGAGAGAAAGGAATAAACCCAAATCTCCCCAACTGTCTGGCCTCCTACAGAGCCTGATGCTCTTTTCTTACATATGCATCATAAAAAGTCAGTGTCTCCAAAAGCCAAGAGTTTGTTTTTGTTGCTTGCAGTGTGTTATTTTGCCCACCCAGATTAGCCCATTTTGGCCCTGGGAGTAGGGTAATTTCTCCTGTTTACATCTCAGCCTAACGCTTTACATATTGCTTTAAATCTGTCAGGAACCAAAGCATTTTGCAAGCTGAATGCAAAAGTCAAATAACCTTTTCAACAGAAATAAAATGGTCTAAGAGACAGGTCATGGGCTCTTATTCCCAGCAGCTCTGAGTTCTCACCCTGGGCTGACACTTACTTAATGTACAGATTTAGGCAAATGACCTAGCTTCTCTCTGCCTCAATTTTCTCCTCTATATAACGAGGATAATGATATACCTTTCTTTTTCAGAAACCTTATCAATGATTAGTTGATATTTGGGCAGCAGCGTGACACCCTGGTCAGTCTCTTAAAGAGATTGTCTGGGGCAGGAAGAGAGGGTCCATCCACTCAGTTTCTTTGCCATGCACTCCTGAACAACAAGGTACTAAATAACTGCTGAGCACCTATTTGTCACCACTGAAACAGCCATTCCAGAGCCTGCTTAACAGAGAATGGCAAAATACCTCCTTGATATAAAATGAAAAATGTGGGATCTGAATCTCTGTCACTTACTGTCAATTTACCCACAAAAATATCCCAAGCTTACTGGCATAAGTACCACACGATGCTCCCAGTGACCTTCCCTGGCCTTCCCTGGGCATGCTCTGCAATTACAGCAATAGTAAGGGCAGCCCCACTGCCAAGATAACAAGGAGTCCTCCACTACAGAAGGATTGTTGTGGGGCTTAGAATTAGCACAGCACCCTTCAGGTGCTCCTCCTCTAAAATAGATTCAGCCTGCTAAAGAGGATGAGGAAGGTCCTGCTCTCTAGCTGCAAAGGGCTGTTGGCAAGCTACATGATTTAGAGCCACGTGGACAGATATTACACAGGAGTCAACATCATGCTATTGCTAGAGTGGGGGAGAGCACCATAAAAGCAGCTCAAAAACATCCTTTCAACGTCCTCTTGTTTGTGATGGGCCCTTGCTGGTCAGCACCCAGGATCAGGGCCACAAGCACAAGACAGGTTCACTGATTCAAAATTTAGGCATCTCAAACACAAATTTTATCTAAAATAGAAGCAGGCCATCGTAAAGAGGAAGGAGTATTTTGTGGGGTTTTATAGCTGGTCAGGAACTCAACTTTATAGCTTCTCTGAAAAACAGCACTATCAGCAAAGGCACCCTACAGTTTGAGGGCATCAGCTCTAAACTAACTCAGAGGGAAATGCAAATCTATTAAGTCAACACCAGTTGTCTCTGACCTATTTAGTCTTTATCTGCCCACAAGCTTATTCTGATTTACTTAAAGCAGTTTATCTAGGATGAGCTAAGCCCCTGTTACTAATTGGCAAGCACCTTGTTTCATGTTGGCCTAAATGTCTTAAACTCAGCTAAAAAAATCTAGTTTAGAAAGATCAAAGTGTCTACACAGCTATCCACATTGCTTTAACTAAGGTATTTTTAAATGGAAACTTAAATTAATCTACATTAATTGAATCCTTTTAATTAAGGTGTATACTTGAGCCAAAGATATTGTCTATTTGTGTGTTGACCAATGACCTGGTTAACCAGCATGATCTAAAGAAAATCTGCTGGGCAAAAGACACCTCACATAGTAAATGTTTCTTTTTCTTTTTTGCTTCCAGACATCAGAACCATAAAGCCTCCAGGTCCACTGAAGTGTGCTGAACCTTGATCCATAAGTGCTGTCACACAGAGTGAAAATGAAGTACATGAGAGCATGAATAATATATATCACATTGCACTACATAGCTCCGTGGCATGCAAATGTCAAGAATTGGATCGTCAGCACAATATTCAGTCCAGTTCACAGGCTGAATATAGTATTAGGTGCTCTTGTTTATCTTTTTAACTCAATACCAAAAGTGTTCCTCAGACAAGCTAATGGTTAAGGTTAAAATAGTAAGAAATACCCACTACCTTCAGGAGCCAAACCAGTGTCAGGCCCAGCTGGGCCAAGGATTCCTGGCTCCAGTATAAAGCCATCTGTCTTACCAAGGCTGATGTTGAGCAGACAAGTAGATTTGCTTCTTTCTTTCTGACTCCTTACTCATGTTTCCCAAAGCTGCTGCTAACAGCTCCACAAACTTCTGTATTGGCTTTTTCACCACACACCAGCTCCTCCTAGATCCTTTCAAATCCCTCAGCAACGGCACTCCTGCCCACGTGGGGCGGGGGGTAGGGGAATAAGCAGCAGAGTAGAAATTTTCAGGGAAAAAAAATGTGGGAGAGGGGGCAGGAGAGGTTCCATATTTTTGCTCTTGCTTATTTCTCTGATCTGATTTCTTCTGACTCCCAGCACATCTTGTTCCTCATCCCAGCTGATCCTGTAACCATTACTTATTCCTTGTTCATACGAGTATTCCCAGCTTGCAGGGAAAGCTGACTTGAGGAGCAAACAATATTAAGCCCCATACCATGAGAGGTCCCAAATTATACAGGTACACAAGGCACAACATGATAGAGGAAGGAAAAGGGACCCACATCTTAGCCCTTGACCTCCTACAAGTTTAATGCTGCTCTGGTTGCAAAAACTGTTTTCTTTCTCTGTCACCTCTCAGTCACTCTGTGAACAGCTGCTCATATTTCCTCTTTCTTTGGACATGCTCCTAAAAAACAGGTTCATATGCATGTTGACATGCAACTCCAGCATCTACCACCTCCTTTCAGCTGTAGAACCAGATTCCATATTCCTCTGTGAGCACCAAGGGAATTCATAAAGAAAAGCCAGTTGGAGTCCCCTGGACACGTGATACATGATTTGTAAAGGAGCAGGGCAAACTCAGAAGTCTCCAACCCTCCACCACATGCCATATATGACAGCAGGGCTTGTAAGGTCAGTATAGAAAGAGGGGACCAGGAGAGACACTGTTGAGATGACCAGATGTCCATCACTTTCTGCCTTAACTTAGACAAAACTTCTCCATTTAGAAGATGTCTATCCCTGGAGAACAGACACATTCTTCAAGAAAAGACCTTCTATTTTCCATTTGTAATGTGCATTTTAACAGCTTGAAATTGCTCTGCACATTAGTCAGGTGCATAATTAATAAATAATAATAATAACTTGATGCCGGTTCCATCTGGCATCCACTGGAGAGCTTAGCCCTCAGTGTGGTTTGGTAATGCTCTCAGCACTTTCCAGTCTGACTCTATCAGGCCACTCTAGGGCTGGTGGTAAGAGACAGTCTGGGCAGCACAGGGGAGGGGTTTGTTGTTCAGAATTGCTAGATTTATTTAGTATCTTATAAAAGCCCTTAGAAAAAACTTCTTCCTTTCTCTTAACTGCCTGCCAAGAAATTACTTGGGGGAATGGGGAAAATGCTCTTTAAAAGGCTATTAAATGTTATTGTTAAAAGAAAAAGGTGCCCATAATGTAATGCCTTCCCCAGAGCAGTTCTTTCCTCTACACAGAACAGCATCTCAGATTTCTGTTTGTTTTGCACTACCAAACCAAAGTTGACACTGTGGCTCCTGATGAATTGGTGCTTGATGTCATTGCCAATGCTAATAGTTCTCCAAAAGGAGACTATTTGGTTTTATAATTGCAGCAGCAGCTACATCAGGCACTCATAAAAAATAACCCTTTCATTATCTCAGAGGAAGATAACTCCATTTTTCCTTCAAGTATTTGGGTGAGAAACTTAGTTAAATAACAAAAAAGTCCTGTTCATTTATTACTGCATGTACAAGGAGAGTGATTGCATTACCTCTAGTCAAGGACTGACCCTGTGAAGATGGAAGTTTGCAAGAATAGCTCTTTATCCTGTTCAGAGCTGCCCAAGGTCATGAACATTACAGGTTACTCCAGACCAAAATTTCAAAGCAAGCTTCCAGTATTATTTTTAATCATTGCCTCCTTCCATCATCATGTCTGGGGAAATCTGAGTCTGATCTGAGTCTTGTATTCCTGGCCAAATCCATTGAGTAAGCTGTACACCAAGGAGATTATTCAAACTACTATGAGCACTGCTAAGCTCACCAAAGAGAGCAAGCCTGGAATTGGTAACATTTGGCTGGTTTGGGCACCTGGTACGTATGTGCCTAACCACACAGATAGTACATATATACCTATACAAAGGATAGAAAGGGGTTTTTTTCCTCCTAGTCCCAGAACTCAGTACCCATCCTTACAGCAATTGGTGAGCTGGCACCAGCTTCAGCACTTGACTCAGATTGGATCTGAATTTATTACACTGGTTTGAAGCAGACCAGAGACTATAGCAAAAAAAAGGCCCAAATTTCATGTCCTTGGCACTGATCTGACAACAGGCATATCTTTTTCAGCACTGGTGTTGCTGTCTCACTGACAGAAAAGTAAGAAGGAACTGATTTTTCAATTATTTGGTTTCAAAAGCCTAGTAATGTTTAAATCAGCGCTTGCTGTACATACAACCCCCAGGTGACATCACAGCTTTGAGGTTCGATGTTGAACGTGAAGTTATTACAGTGGGTGGGGAAGAGGGAAGCAATCATTTTAAAAATCAGACTGACAGCCAGCTCTCTGAATGGCAGTTACCAGCAGCTGTCCTGGCTTTGAACTGTAACGGTTTTATTTAAAGAAGTTAGATCAGGAGCATAAACTCCCCATCCCACTTTAAGCTTTTTTAATAAAAATTCAAAGTGAAGAGTTGTCATAGCCCTGAGTAAAAGCAATCTAAAGAGCTACAGCTGGCTACAAGTCTGGAGAAAGGAAATTTTCTTGTTAAATTTCCAGCAGCACTAGGAAGAAAATGAGAAAAAGGAAAGGGAAAAATAAAACCAGAATACCTGGAGTGGGCAAAGGGTCAAGAAGACAAAAAAGAGAGGGCCTAGTTCGGTTTGTTGTTAGAGGATATACATAGTTACCAGCATGTTGCCTGTCACTTGTGTATACTGAAATACCGCTAACATTAGTATACTTCAATGAGCAAATACTGGCAGCCCTTGAACCCTCCAAGGGTGTAAACAGATTGTCCCAATTCCAGCACATGAGAAAACCACAGAGGTAGCCTCTATTACCACTGGGATGTCAGGTGAAGGAAGGAATTCCAGACCGGTTCAGAAATCAGTCTTGCTTTTTCCTTTGCCACCCCTCACTGAGGCTTGTATGACACCAAGCAGTGCAAGTGATCTGTCCTGTGCGCTGCAGATGCCTCTAGGACAAGATAGAATTGCCTGTTCTGGGAATGGTGATGTGGAGATGTGAAGTTTGGATGGGTATAACATCTTCACTGTGAAATACTGTATGTTAAAAAAAAAGAGGAATAATGAAACCCTAGGGTTATCCCTTTAACATCTTTTATATTTATTTGAAAAACTTAATCAGGAATTTTTATTACTCCCAAATAGTGTTTTAAAATAAAAACCAATCCCTTCTAAGCTGCCGTGGGTGTACACTGCTGTAACTTGCAGATGGAAGGCATTCTTGCAGACAGTGCCTCCTAATCCTGCCAGGAGTTGGAGTGGGGGCAAGGAAACCTCAAGGGTAAGATAATGGGAGCAGAGGTCCTGTAGGACAAGAAGATGATGAATTCCAAGGGAGCAAGAAGGGCAAAACATCAGAGGAAGAGATTCTGGGTTACGGAAGCGGAACGGAAGAAAGTCTTATGGGAAAACAGAAAAGCAAGAGAGGTGAGGCATAAGAGGTGAGGCATAAGAGGAAAGCACAGAGTGGCAGAGCCATAGGGCCAGATCTGTAGATAGCTCTTGAAATGCTAGGAAAAAAAAAGCAATAAAAGGAGAATAATATAAATGCAACCAATCTGAGGGAAGATTGTCTCTAATAAATTACAGCATGAAGTTTACAATCAGGAAAAATTTCTAAGACAGGCTTTTCTCTATGTTAGAGCTGCAGCACCATCACAAACTACTTGAGATTCAATCTTGGTGTTGAAAGTCACAGCTTACTGTGTCTAGGTATCCTTCAGTGTCTATGTATAATATTCACCAGGTTCTTGTACTATGCCCACCACCGGTATCTGGGCCACCACAAATCAGAAATAAATTGAGCAGCTGCTCCTGGATCAGAACACCAAAAGTCCCCATTTCACTCCCTGTTTTCATCTACAGTTTTCTCAGACTCTCCTCTTTTGAGAAAAGGTTATTTTCTAAGGTATGTCTCTACATAAAGGTCACTAGTTTTGGAAGCTTCAGCAGAAATGATTCCAATTCTTCCAAGAAAAGGCAGAGAGAAATCTATAAGAAGAAAAAAATCCAGCCTTTAGGTTTTTTAAAGAAGTGTGGAACCAAACTAATCACCAAAAAGAAGATGAATTCTGAACTGAAAATTACCTTTATTAAGGAAAAGCATCTTTAAGTATTCAGGCCAACACTGGCTTTGATTTGCCCACTTTATAAGCCTATTACACTATAAAGCATGTTTAGTCTGATTCATTACTAACCCTTTAAAACCAGGTGTTAAGGCAGAATCCATTTTACTACAGCTGGATAACTTAGGATAGCACCCAAAGAGCGTCATGTGTCATCATCCTGAAACAGCTCTGAATTAGGTGACATGAATATCGCTGACAGCAAAGCCTCGGCAGCACAGGGTGCAGTACAGGCCTGACAATCCATTCAGCTCCTCGGACAGGTTTCACAAGTCATGCTAACACTGGCAGATTCACTACAGGGCAGAGTTGAGGCTAGTCATGTAGACCAGCTCTTGAGCTTTGGGACTTTTGGCTTTGACACTGACTTGACTTTGAGCTCAAGTCAAAGACTACATGTGCAGTCATCTTCTGACCTTGTACTTTTGTACAGTGTTAAACAATGAGTTCAAAAGATAAATTCTCTGTCTGTACCATATGTATGAATATATAAGTTGTTATCTATCTAGATATAGACCTAGATATGAGGCTAAGGAAGACACGAGCACATATACAGCAGATTATAGATAATTGCTGTTCATTTACTGATCCTTACCCCCCACAGAACTGTGTAAGTTAATGAGCTCTGAAATATGAGTTTCAAAAAAACTTTCATTTCAATAATATTATACACCCTCGGGCTCCTATTAAACTTTTTTGCAACAATAACACCATTCAAACTAACATTCATATGTGAATTACAGGGATGCTGCACCACAGGAAAATGCAGAGAAAATTAAATAGAAAAGAAAGCACAGTTTTCAGTCCGCTAGTTACCTTAGCCACATTCAAATTAATAGGCAAGAGTTCCTAGGGATAGGTGAATGGTCTCCAATAAAATAAGGACCTGCCTGTCCTTCTACCATATACTTGAAAGGAGCAGCTGAAAAACAGAAATATCACAGGATTAATTTCTCAGAATTTCCGCCCTGCTCAAAATGTAACAAGCACTGACTTCTCAAGAAGTCTTGAGTGACTTTCTACAAAATCATTAATTTTATCACACTCCTAAACAGATACACACACACTCACACACTGCTCATCATCAGAATTTGCACCAGAGATCCCAAGGCTGGCCTCGACCCAAGCCCATATGTGACCCAAACAGTAGAGACTCCTTGACTAACCTGTGCTGTTTCCAGCTTCACCCTCACTTGCATTGAAGCCAGCTCCAGTGCTGCTACAAATGCCGCACAGATATCTCTCTCAGGAAATCCCACACATGAGATTTTCAAAAAGAGCTGAATAACAGATTTATGCTCAATGTAGATGGATGAAACTTGCCCTCCCAATTCAAGCAGAGTCTTTTAAAGTTCTCTAACAGCTCGTTCAAGTTAGCTAATGCTTAACGAAATTCAAAGAGCTCAGTGGAAATCAGTCAGAAGATGGTGGCCAGGCACTTCTGCAATTCTGGCTAAGCAGCTACTGATATACTAACACCTTTCCAAATGTTGGTGTAGAGCACATTTGAAAACCTACCTTTCATGTTTTCTACATCATTAATGTACACATTGATTTGGGTGCTTTTTCAGAAAAGCTATAATCCAACAGAATTAGTTTCATGAGCAAAGGTGGCTAAAAACCACAGCGCTGGACCCTTATGTACCTCAGCTTCACAAAGTTTGAATTCTGATCCCAGTCCAAATATAATCTGAATTCACCTATACACACTAATATCTGTGCTGGAGCTTTTGCTGAAGACTCATGCCACAATACTGGAAGCAGAATCCAAGATTTCCAAAGGCAATGACGGTAAGCCAAGATAGCATAAGGAGTTGAGATCTGGCCTCTAATTAGTGTCTTGAATCTTAAACCTTCAGATTACAGGTCTGTGTTGTCTCTGAGCCTGCAAGGAGTTCCGTGTGGAGACAGGAATTTGAGCTGCCTGGTGCTCATCACAGGACCTGGATACTTCCTTCCCATTTTGATTATTTGGCCTTGGATCTCTCTGATTCATAGAAAAAAGTAAATGAGACTGAAGTGAATTTTTAAAAGGCTCTGTTATTTCTGTCTAAGCTAATTCTGTGATCCAGTTCTGTGCAATAACAATCACATACGTTTTCTGTACTAGGTTCAGCCTTATACACAAAACCTTTTACAGCACAGTGCTTTTAATATCCCTGTGCCTACACAATTCCAGTGCAATCCAACAGAGTGGGCTGGCCAACTCACAACTGGTGGCTGTTGATTTTTTTGTTTGTTTATTTGCAGATCATCAAGAGCATGTGAAGAGTGGGTATGTGTGAAAAGAACTGCAGACTGAGCAGCTTAAAATTGGATTGCTTGAGCAAAAAAACACTCTTTCCCTGTTCAAAATTATTCAGGACTGAATCCTGACCTTAATGTAAAGCAGAGAAAGCTGAATTTGAAGAGGAGGGGATCTTCAGCTGGTTATAGGAGCAGATTCTCCTTTCTCAAGCCACAGAGCACCAGAAACATTGCTCTGCACTGCAGCCCTATAGCTGCTGGGACATCCTTTGTATCTGCATTATCTGTAGCCAGTCTGATACTCACTTGCTAAATTTCTTGCCCACCATTATTTCACCAAATGTGGTAAGGACTGTACTGAAGCACGGTTCTGCAGGAAACACCATGAGCCACCTATCAGGGAAACATCCCTAAATCATGGAATGGTTTGGGTTGGAAGAAATCTTCCAACATCATCTAGTCCAACCCCCCTACAGTCAGCAGGGGCATCTCTAACTAGATAAGGTTGGTCAGAGCCCCATCAAGCCTGGCCTCACTGACAGCCCCATGCAGCTGATCCAGTCTAGTTCTGCTGGCTTCTGCAAGCCTGAGGATCTGAAAGCCTCTCATCTAACACTTACCTGACTTACCCAGTGGTCAGAGAAGCACTGTGGCTTGGAAAGAAAAACTGTAAAGATTGTAAAGCAACTGTAAAGTTGCTCTTTATTTGCACCAAAGACCTGGATTAGATTTGCTGTGAATGAGAACTGTGGTGTCTCGAAGAACAATTATAAGCAAAGAATCTCAAAAGTGAAACAAGAAGGCATTTGCATCCTGACTGACAGGTGAAACACTGTATGGACAGCCCACAGGTGAAAACTCTGAACATCTCCTGTGCACTCCATAGGCATCAGAGCAAGCCAGAAGCTAGTGTAGAGGAAGTGCTTGAGAACATGTGCCAGAAGTTTGGCAGTTTCTGTTCATCCCTGAAGCTCAGCTGTCTCAGGCCAGCCTCTCCGGTGACATAGCAAAGAGCTTAGTCCCACAGTATCACAGCAAGCAAGGTCAAGTGGTTCTCCACCTTTCCTCCAGCGAGTCCTGGAGCTGGAGCTAAGACAGTCTCTAGTGCAACTGCAAAGATTTACTGTGTGGACAGTGGGTGAGGCTTGAAAGTGGGCATTGACTACAATTAACTGAGCGCCTGGGGGACTCTGTCTCAGGGAGAGCACGTTAATACAATTCTAAAGTGCAGGAGTGCTCTAACAGTGCTCTTTAATCAGATTGAGATGACCTATCAGAAAATGTGAGATGGCTGTGGATAAATGGTTCATATGCTGAATACCAAAGCATTTAATGAAAAATTTCCCTTAATAGAAAAATTTTCCATGCTCAATACTTTTCATTGACTACTTTTTTTACAATTGTACCCATTTAATAGCAATTGTCATTAAGTTATTTTCTATGTAACATCAACTGAAAATCATTTATTTCCTGCTCCAAACAGCAATTAATGCCAATTATTTTACACAGCACCATGAACTGCTACAGATTTTTCAATTTTCCACTCAGCTTCTCTATATAATTTTTTTTTTTTTAGTTTACTTTCATAATTTCCAACTATTTGAAAGAAGAAGCTGAAGTGGTGATTTCATCTTTTCTAGCAAAAGATAACTGGAAAAGCCCAACTATTAGAGCAGCAGGAACTACATAAGCAAAAGAATAAGTAGGATGCACCATTGTCTCTCTGATCTTGATTTTAACTTAGGGAATGTCAATATTTGTAACATCCAAGACAGAGCTCTATTATACTGAAATGGACATATGGGGTTTTTATGCTACAAACACAAGCTTCTTACATTGTACTCAACCTGTGACAAAGTAGCAAATTTGAGACCCCAAGGACTGCTTTCTCTCTTGATGGTAATGAATCCTACACCCTGAAGATGCTTGACTGCAGGATCAAGATCAGCATTCTGGTGTGCAGTGAAAACTGGATCTGGAAAGTGATTCCAGAAAGAGTTAATTCTTTTGCTTTGACTGAGCTCTGATTTAACATGCTCAGGGTTGAAGAAGGAACAGTGCTATCTGAAAATTTTCTGAATGTTTACTTTTTTCAATAAAATGGATTTCATTGTAACAGTTAATGGAAAGGAACTTCCTTTTTTTTTAACATTAACAAATCCTAGGTTTTCATTTTGCTTATGAAAATGAAGACATCTTCATTTTTTTATTAACATTTTAGAGAAAAAATGTATCCTCCTGGTTTGCTGCAAATGGATTTTATGAATTCCTTTTCACAGCAGTTAGTGGTTGCTGACATTTTACAATCATTAGCTCTACCTTGATCTACTGTTGCCTTCTCTAAGTCTGCCAGACTTACACAAGGACCAGAACAAAATACTCCAAACAATGTCTTATGCAGCAGGGCCTTTGAACTAAACACTTTCTCCCTAATCCTCATATTGCTTGCAGAATTTCACCCTCAGTCACTAAAATAATAGAAAATCTTGCTTCAGAAAGTTTTTTAATCAAATGAAATGATAGACCCATTTTTCATTCTTGTGGCTAAAGTCCAAAAACACACACTCTGTCAATGGTGTTGAATTTAGCATTTTTGTGATAAAGCTCTTTGAGCTTCTTTTCAAATAAACATGTACAGCTTTAAATGAATAAATCATGCAAATACATGTTAATGTATACATAAATTAACACAACATAATAAGGAAAACGAAGAAACAAGATTACAAATTTTCTGCACCTCCAAAATATGAGAGTGATATTTGCTTTAGAAAGAACAAACTCATTTAGAGGAAAAGCTTATATAGATCCAAACAAACCCAAATCACCAATGAAAGCTAATTTTATGTTCAGCAAAGAAGGAAGATGTGCTTCCCACTACAATAGACAGAATCCAATTAAATTAGACAAACGTAAAAACACAGAAACAAAATTTAATTTAGTAAATAAAATCTCAGAGTTGAATTCTGTTGTCCATTCCATGTTCATAACCCTCACGAAATGAGTTACAGATTCTGGGGAACAGTGTTCAGTGTGTATGAAAAACAGGGGCAG
>JAVFHW010073152.1:405-94463 GCA_032159205.1 Eurystomus glaucurus suahelicus
AGCACATCCTTCTGGGGTGTCAACCACTCCTCCCAGTTTCGTATCATAGTAAACTTGCTGACAGCACTCTCTAATCCCTCATCCAGGTCATTGATGAATATATTGAAAAGCACCGGCCCCAGCACTGACCCCTGAGGGACCCCACTAGACACAGGCCTCCAACTAGACTCTGCCCCATTGACTACAAGTCTCTGACTTCTTCCCTTCAACCAGTTAGTAACCCACCTCACTACTAGGTCATCTAGACCACACTTCCTCAGTTTACCTATGAGGATGCTGTGGGAGATGGTGTCAAATGCCTTGCTGAGATCCAGATAGACCACATCCACTGCATGGCCACCATCCATCCACCTGGTAATGTCTTCATAAAAAGCTATCAGGTTGGTCAAACATGACTTCTCCTTGGCAAAGCCATGCTGACTGCACCTAATAACCTTCTTATCCTTGATATGCCTAGAGACAACGCCAAGGATAAATTGTTCCATCACCTTTCCAGGGATGGAAGTGAGGCTGACCGGTCTGTAGTTACCCAGATCATCCTTCCTGCCCTTCTTATAGACTGGAGTGACATTTGCTTTCCTCCAGTCTTCGGGCACCTTTCCTGTTCCCCACGACTTACCAAAGATGATGGAGATTGGCCTAGCAATGACTTCCGCCAGCTCCCTCAGCACCTGCGGGTGCATCTCATCAGGGCCCATGGATTTATGGATGTTCAGGTGTTCAAACTGATCCCTAACCCAGTCCTCCTCGACCAGGGCAAACTCCTCCTTTATCTCGACCTCCTCTGAGGCCTCAGGGGACTGAGGCTCCTGAGGACAGCCTCCAACAGTGTAGACAGAGGCAAAGGCGGCATTCAGTAACTCTGCTTTCTTACTGTCCTCTGTCTCCAGGGCACCCATCTCATTCACCAGAGGGCCTACATTGCCTCTAGTATTAGTTTTGTCAGCAATGTATTTGAAGAAGCCCATTCTGTTGTCCTTGACCTCCCTCGCAAGTTTTAATTCCAAGGAGGCCTTAGCTTTTCTAATTGCCTCCCTACATGCTCTGACAGCAGTCCTATACTCCACCCAAGTGGCCAGCCCTTCCTTCCACAATTTATACAGCCTCCCCTTCCACCTGAGTCTGCCCAGCAGATCGCTGGTTAACCATGCAGGCCTCCTGGACCTCTTTCTTGATTTCCTACCTGATGAGATGCACTGATCCTGAGCCTGGAAGAAGTGGTCCTCAAATACTAACCAACTCTCTTGGGTCCCTTTACCTTCCAGTTCCCTGTCCCATGGGGTTTCCCCTAGCAATTGCTTGAAAAGGCCAAAGTTGGCCCTGCTGAAGTCCAGAGTCACGATCCTGCTTGGTATTCTGTTTCTACCGCACAAGATCCTGAACTCTATCATCTCATGGTCGCTACAGCCAAGATTGCCCTCAACCTTCACTGCTTCAACCAGGCCTTCCTTGTTGGTGAGCACAAGGTCCAGCAACGCTCCTCTCCTGGTTGGCTCATTCACCATTTGCATCAAGAAATTATCATCTATGCACTGGAGGAACCTCCTGGACTGAGGATGGCTGGCTACGTGGGCCTTCCAGCAGATATCTGGGTAGTTAAAGTCCCCCATGAGAACCAGGGCCTGTGATTGAAAGGCTATTGACAGCTGCCTGTAAAAGGCCTCGTCAACTTTCTCCTCCTGATCAGGTGGTCTATAATAGACACCCACCACAATATCCCCTAAGCTAGCCTGCCCCTTAATTCTTACCCACAAAATCTCTACTTGCTCCTCACCCGCCCCTGGATAGATCTCAATACATTCCAGTTGCTCCCTCATGTAAAGGGCAACTCCACGTCCACGCCTTGTTGGCCTGTCCTTCCTAAAAAGGACATAGCCATCGAGGCCCACATTCCAGTCATGGGAGCGGTCCCACCACGTCTCTGCAATCGCAATGAGATCGTAGCTCTCCAACTGCACACAGATTTCCAATTCCCCCTGCTTATTACCCATGCTTCTTGCATTGGTATACAGACACTTAAGAGATTTAATGGAGGAGCATCTGTTACCACTGCTTGTGCCATCCATGTTGGAGGGATGCACTGAAGCAGAGCCATTTCTGTGAGCTCGATTTCGCCCCCACCCCCTGTTGTTCCTTTTGCCTGAGGATTTTTTTTTTTTAACTTCTCTACAGTTCCAATAAAATTTGTATTATTTTATTTCATATTAAATACATTATGATTGTTCTTCAAGCCCTAGGGTACTTTTCCAGTAGAGATTGCATAACAAGAATAATTATTATTGTATTTGTTATCATTACACAGTTCTACATCTAAAACATAGTACTTCAAAAACAGTCTACCTCAGCTAAGCTGGGTGTGAAGTAATTTGAAGACTCTAAGTATTAGTAATTAAGTATTTCTTAGCTTATGCATCTGAAAGCTAGTATTACATTATCTTTCTCAGATACCTACAGTGGGAAAGTATTACTGTCTATTTCCATGCTCATACTCACAGGAGGATGGCCTGCTTAAAAAACATTTTAGAGCACTCTTTCTGAGCACAATGACCATTGTGGACAGTCATTCCCACTCTCTTTTCTTCTGTGCTGGCACAATTATTTGTGGGGCTACCGTACAAACCATATGATGAAATTGACCTCACAAAAAAAAAAAAAAAAGAAAAAAAAAAAACAAAAAAAACATAATATTTTTTTTTTTTTTTTCTCTCAGTTCTCCGATACAATTCACAGTGCAGCTGTGGGAAGAATTGTGTTGCCAGGGCTAGCAGAGAAAGCTGCAGTGTAAGGGCAGGAGGTGTTAATATATTGAATGGACCCCTGTCTCAATTTTAGGAAGTATTTACACTGTCAGATGCTGCACTTGGAAGACATAATTTTATCTTTAGAAAATGTCTTCTCTCACGTAAGCATATATTTAATTTAGATTGAGTCAGCCTCATGTGTATACCTACATACATAAACTCATATGTGTTTGTGTGTGCATGTAGTCTTTTATAAAGGAACTCTATCAACTGGTAAAGAGTAGAGAGTTACTTCAGCCAAAGTAAGACTTGATGAACTGCCTAGGCAAAAACAAAAGGTAGGAGTCAAACTGAGAAAGAACAGTTATGCGAAGCCTGCTTTCTTTGCAGACATATAAGTTAAGATGGAAGTAGAAGTATTACTTAGCTTCCCATTAATTTGAGATTTTAGTGATAAATTTTGGTGTAAAATATGAGTATTTAGCTACTTGACCTTTATGGGTCTCATATAATTAATTTCTTTTTTCTAGGACTCAATACTCAACTACATTTGCTTTTGTAGTGAAAACTTCTTGAACAGTAGCAATTACAGCTATATCATAGCTATCACAGTTTAATTAAAGATAGAAAGGAAGACAAAATTTGCAGGTCTACTGAAGCATATAGCCTGAATTCCACCTAAAATGTTTTGCTTGGTGTTTGCCATTGGCTAGCTGCCTGCCAAATCTTAGAGGCAATGAATTGGAAATGTCAGACACAGGAACTGATGTCATCTGCATGTGGTTTGCTCCTTCAGGCTATAGTTTTTTTCACTATACTGTCTTTGTTGGCTGGTTCAGGGTGGGGTTTTTTTATGGCTTGTTTGTTTGTTTTTCCTGGTCGTTTTTCTGACAGAAATTTTATAGCTGTTCTTTCTCTGGTACTTTTTTCCTAGTTTACACTACCACAAATACCTCAGAAAGCTTTACTGAGGCTTGGAAATTACAAATATTTTATTGCTACAGGTTTAAATGTATTCATATATTCAATATATACAGCTGAAAAAAGGCAAGACAGAAACTGTAGTTAGGGATCTTCTCTTCACAATCAGTACATTTGCCTTGGGCTTCGCTGGCATGGGGTTAATTTTCACAAAAAGCTGGGAGAAGCCACAGCCAGGATAGCCAACTGAACCAGCGAATGGAATATTCGATACCATACAGCTGGAGCAAGGGGGAAGCTAGGCTGGGGGAAGCACAGGGATTGTGTGTCCTAGGATTAGGTGGTTTTGGTGAGCACTTTGGTTCATATAACTCATTTTATATATTATTCCTTTAGTATTATTTTTATTACTGTTGTTTTTTTTCTCTCCTTGTGTTGTTCTATTAAATTATCCTTTTCTCAACCCACGGGGCTTTGCCTTTTTCTCCTGATTCTTCTTCGTATCCCATTGCGGGGGGGGGGGGGAGCAGTGAAGAAGCAGTTGCATGATGCTCAGCTCCCAACTGGGCCTAAACCTTGACAATTTTCTGTACTTTATACAGATATTGCACAGCTGTGAGATATTAAAGAACTTTGGTTTATGTCCCATTTTTGCCTGTGACCACTTCATTCCAGCTGATGCTGGGGAGCACTTCTGGGAGGCTCAGTTTATTCTGCATTCACTTTCCTTGGTCCTTGTAGACCCATGCTTCCTTTTAGATGTGGATCGTTGTTATCTCTATTTTTTTTACTGGAGCCGTGGCTTCTTTTCTCAAGGTCACAGTCTTACTCTTCTTTTGGATGTGTGATACTGTGTTGCATACGCTTTCTGCCTTCCCAATAACACTTAGACCATATACAAGATAATTTTGACTGAATTAATTTCTGCTTGTACTAAAAAATTATAACAGAAAGAAGCTAATCACAGCCAAAAAGTAAAGGAGGAGGAAAAGGCTGTTTAAAGCCTGGTTAAAGTCTAGCACTGAGGCAATCTCTATTTTTTCTTCAAACTGGGCATAACAGGATAGCCCCCTCTGTGCTTCAGTCACACTCCTCCAAGATGGATAAGCATTTCCTCAGTTCTTCAGAACTGTTATGGCCTGCAGTTGAGAAATACTCCAAAGCTGTCTTCTTTTTTTGCACATCTTACCCTTACAGTGTCTTGTTCATCATGAGATAGATATCTCGTGGGGTTTTCCTAGCATATTATGAGCTCAAGCATTTCTGCATTTTGCTTATTTATTGCCTTTCACTTGACCATCCAACTGGGCTATGCCTGTGATATCCAACTGTACAAAACTTGCAATGATATAAATATTCTGAATTTTATTGTTCAATTAATATTTGAGATCTCCTATTATGGATGTGAGAAAGAGGAAGAGGAGTACAATAAACAGGAAACTAACACTAGATTTGGTGATTTGACACTTTTTACGCAAGGTCTTTTTTCTGTGTTATTTTTACAGTAAGTTTTACTAAAATGTATGCATTATGAAATGGAGGAAGTATAGTTTACCAGTTCAGGATATCTTCTTTGCGGTGTGCTGCACTTCCTTAAATGGTAGGAGAAGTTTGAACCCTAATGAATAGAATGTTTTTTGTATCATTACCACCAGAAAAACATAATGAAAAATAGAATTTTCTGGGGAAAAAAAAAAAAAGAAAAAAAAAGAAAATAAGGGTTTAGCACAATGCAGGTAGGCTATCTGCTGTTTATTTATAGAAGAAGATAGATTGACAAGGAAAAGAAATACTGGTTCCCAAGAGAGATGTTACAAAAAGGGAGACTGTCCTGCATGTTTGCACTGTGGTGGTTTTCCTGATATCTGCCAATATCTTATATAGTCTTGATGAAGCATTTATCACAGGCTTGAAAATCCATAAAAATAACTCTAAAGCATGGTAAAAAAATGTATAAAACAGACTAGGCCACATTCTGCTTCAAATTCCTATTGAAATTCAGCTTGTAGCTAATACAGAAATGCAGAATTTGGAAGAAAGTCCAACAATGCATTTATTTTCATAAATTTGACAGAGAAGAGGTATAGAGGGACTGATTATGGCTTCTGCATTTAACTATTTTCTCTGCTGCACAGCCCTGAAGAACTAAAATCCAGATCTAGAATTAATACTAATGTGACAGTTTGATAAGCAGCATGTTGAAGTTATGAAGGTAAAAAAGAAGTCCCAGTCAGGAAGAAATGGGTGATGCGTATTGCAGCACCACAGAATCACAGTATGGCTGGTGCTGGCTGGCACCTCTGGAGATTTCACAGTCCCACCACTGATCAAGTGAGGTCAGCTGCACAAGGTCGCTCAGAGCAATGTCTAACTGGGCTTTGAGTATCTCCAAGGAGAGAGACTCCATACCCCCTCTAAGCTGCCTGGGTCAATGTTTGATCACTGTCACTGTATAAAGTTCTTTTCTCTAATATGAGTCTTTGAAAAAGATTCTGTGACTTGAGACCCAGGTGTGGCTGATGACAACTTAAAAGCAAACATAATTCAGAAGTTGGTGTTATGTTTAAGGCACAGTGTTACTTGTGTATGTTACAAATGTTATTATTTCCCTGTTACTCCTTATTTTACTAATAGCTTTACTCTTTTTTTAATCTCTGGTCGCAGCATATCATACAAAGTAATGTGACCTAGCAAGAAAATATTTTTGTTCTATTTCTCCTTCTCTTACTTCCTCATATGCCACAATTCTATTTGTCCTGTGCCAGAGGGATTTATGAGTTCAATACACTTCCATGAAGTATACCCATTAGCTTTGAAAACTCAACACACAATCACTATTCATTTTCCTGATATTCATCTGTGGTTTATTTTTGCCAATGTAAATACATTCCTTCTGCTGCTAAACAAGAGGTTTGGTTTTGGTTGAGTCATGTTTTGGTCTATTATAGTCTTCTAAAAGACTACACATCCAATAGAATGTTATATTTAATGAAAAGCTACTAGCAGGTGTTTGCGTAAAACCACATTCACCTCTTTAATCATCTTGGGAGACTATGAATGACTATGTTTTATTTCCACACAAATATTCAGAGCTTCTTCTACACCTAGACTTTTTGCCATACAATGGGGAAAAACAGAGATAATTTAAAACTGTTCAGGGTTTATTTGCCATGTACAATCCTCCTTGGGTGGTAAGATGCCAGCTATCACACCTTAATAAAACAGCCTGCTGTAGCTGGCTGCCTAGGATGCTGTTAACAGAGCTAACAAACTTCTTAGTCTTTTTATTACGCTTACTGAAGCTAAATGCTGTGTTTGAAGTTTTCACAGGAAGAGTACATTGCTGCATAGAAGGTGCTGGATCAGAAACTCATGCAGCAGGCAGGAACCTCTCACAGGCAACAATAAATGTAAACAAAACTGGATGAGCACTGAACAGCACATAACTAACCAGAGTGTACTGCATGCTTAGATGACCTCAAACGATTTGCTAAAGTAACTGAAGTTAAGCTGATGAATATAGATGACCTGAAACCTTTGTTTAGGTAGCTGGAATGTCACTTTGTGATGCTGCTATAGGAATAGCACTGTCTTAGGGTATATATGTTAGGCAGCATCACCTCCTGGCTTATTGTTTGGATTTGCTCTTCAGCTGCTGGGGAGGAGAAAAGAGGCCAGTAACAAATAAATTTAAAAATTTTGCTTTTATTTATTTTTCTTGGAAGGTTTTCTTTCTTGCATAGCACTTGTTAACAGAAAAAAAAAAAAGCCAGATAGCACAAATGCAACAAAAATATGGGAGCTATGGAAGCTGATATAATGTTGTTTTCTCAGCTACTTGTAAGTATGACTCAATATAATTTATTATATTTAGGGTGAAATCACCAGCAATAGTTTATAACAGTTCCCTTTGAAACAATGCTTTCTGAAAATAATGAGCTTGTCTTTCTTCTATGTAGAAAACAAGCAATGAAATTCCTTGTCATCAGAAAAATATCTGATAGTGTGTTTTCCTAGCTGGGCCTGCCTCAAGGGTTTAAAGTGAGTAGGAGTTATTGAGTGACAGACACCCTGGGTAGTCTGTGGACCATCTAAGAGACCATTTCCCCTGCAAGCTCCACAACTCACTTGTCCGCTTGTGTCAAAGTGTTTGCCACTGCCATACTGTCTCTTTTAGGTATCAACCTTGAGTTAGACTACATCACACAGATCCTTCACTTCAGACTGATATCTATGCCAGAAGGATCTTAGACACGTTTCAATCCCTATTGTTGTGATTTTGGAATCCATCACATTTCTAGTCAGTCAGCTCTGTGCTTTAGTCTTGGATTGCTGTGAGAGTTTCACATGTGAAGGATGCTACAGAGTTGGTTTCAACACTGCCTGTGTTTTACTCAGCAACAATGTATATAACTGATGCAAACCATTTCAAAATAGTACCAGAAATCAGGTCTTCCACCCAGACACTATACTGCAAATTCACTTTTAAATTTCTTTTTACTCTTTCCCCATGTCTCTTGCTCATATATAGTGACTGCTTGTTTCCTTTCTAAGCGAAATCATTTTCAATAGGAGGTATGGAGAATAACTTCTGAAGGGTGATTAGTGTTTCATTTTGAGAAGTGTTTTTCCTTTCTGAAAGAAGGGTTAAATCCCCTCTCACCAATAGAGCTTGCAGATGCATTAATGAAGTTTAATTTAATAGAAAGATTTACTTAAAATTCTAATAAAAGGTTTTGGGGAAATATCTATGAATGTATCTTGCTAAACTCAGGATAGGTAGCATGAAAATTACAGGCTTTTTTAAAGTTCTAAAATTTCTAAAAAAGAATAAAAACAATAAATATTGATTCCTCCCATGGAATATTGAGTGTTTCTTTGGTTATGATGGTTGAGGCTGGGTGGGTTTTTTGTTTGTTTGTTTGTTTGTGGGGTTTTTTTGCTGATATGAAACATTTCATTCTCATTTCAGACGTTTTTGTATTCAGGTAATTTTATGGAGTAAAAAATAATTTTCCATTTGATACTGAAGACAACATGCCCAAAAGTTTAAATGTTATTTTTCAGTCTTACTGAAGACTTTGGTTTTGATAAAATGTTGGTGAACTTAAAAAGAATAGGTGATGATTTTGGTGAATTTAAATGATAATCTTTAAACTCTGTCCTTGCTAGGCCATGCCTCTTGTTGAGGTTTAGGTTCAATCCACCAGACCTACAGCAGACAGTCTCTGTTAATCCCTCTTTACTGCCCCCAAACAGAGGAAGAGGAAGAGGATAAGGGAGAGAGACTTATGGCCACCTCCCCTCCCAAATGGGAGAGGAAGGGAATGAGAGAGAGACTTCCAGATCAGAAAAGAAAACTAAAACAGCTTTAATGAAGGTAATAATAATAAAATAGGAGATATATAAATATATAAAAAACCAGTATCAAACCCCTTGATGGCAATTACATAACCGTCACCTTGAGGCTGTGGAGTAGGCACTGGCAAAGTCCCAGACCCAGCTCAGCAGCTGACGGGAACCAGATTCAGGAACATATGAATCGGGATCGAAGACACAAGAGGGTCCAAGAAGGAAAGAAGGCCCCCAAGGGAAATGAAGGCCAGTGAAAGGATTGATCTGAAGGAAAAAGTACAAAAGGACAAAGGGCTGAGACACTCGTGATCCCTCAGCTGTATACTGAATATGATGTATATGGAACGGAATACCTTGCGGTCGTTTAGGGTCACCTGTCTTGGCCACACCTTCCCAGAGGTGCAGCCTTTCACTTTCTGCACCCTCCAATGTGGTACACAAGATTTAGCAGTGACCTTGGTCTGCATACCAATCCTTGGTAGTAACTCCAAACTTCAAGCGTTGTCACTGCTAGAAGTAGACACTATCTACAAAAACATGCTGTTAATTTCAGAAAGTGCAGTTAGTTAGAAAAGACTTAGCTGAAAAGTAAAATCATTGAAACAGAATTGGTTTGGTTCTAAATCAAACCAAGACACCTCTCAACAGAATGTTAAGCTAAAGTTTTCTGTCCAGCTCTGCTCTAACATCCTTCTCAAGCTCTTACCTATCGACTTTGCATTAAATACTCCCCTAGAAATGAGAAAACTGAAAAATGTTAGGCTCAGATTCATTGGGAAAAACCATCAGGTAATAAAATAATGGGATAACCCTCTATGTCTCAGTTTTCTAACTACCATTTTCCTGTATTTACTTAAAACATGGGTGGATGCAGGACTGATGTTGAACTCTGATCTAAGCCAGCAGATCTTTGCTGCAGCATGATTATTCTGATCCTAATCTAAACCAATCCATTTAGTTGTAGTGGCAAATCTTACCTAACTGCTGCTAAAGAAATCAATTTAATTCAGTTTTCCATGCAATCCAATGTTCTTAATTTAATTCTAATGCTGGTAATATATATGTTATTATTCATCTGGCCTAACTGTGGTGAAATGCTCCACTTTTCTATTCTTTGTGTAGCATTAGAAGATTCTAAACAGGAAGGAAAGATCTGACCTACTAATATACCATGCAGGGAATTAAATATTCCTTGTCTGACTATGCTTTGTTGTTGCACAAAAGTCCTGGGAAACCATATAAATTGAACAATAAAATTTCTCCTGAAACTGAAAGGTAAAGGTAGGTAACTTGGGGAAAAAAAAAAAAACAAAAACAAAAGGGAGAACTGGAGGCAAATAACAAACACCTGGAAGAAGACTTTTAGAAGAACTGTATATTTTTGTGTACTTGCTGTTGTATTGCTTCATACTGTTATAGGAGCTGTACAGATTTTAAGTGACATAACATTTACCATCCCTCAGTGACTGAAGGAATATGTATTCATATGATGAAATGTGACTTCCATTGTCACAGTAAAAATATTCAATTTAGTAAAATTAGCCTCCCTACAGTGTGATTTCGTGTATTGGTAGATATTTTGAAAGAAAACAGTGATTTTGTAAGCAATTTTCTTATAGTGTTTTATTGTTTGTTTGTGTGTGTGTTTACAGAGGGCCAGTGCTTAGCAGTAGGTTATTCATTCTCTTTTCGTGACAAAAAATTCAAACAGAAGTAACTGAAAGTATATTTTTGTAGTTCCTCATCACAGAGTAGTTCCTCCTTCTTTTGATGAGTTAAATATTATAATACTTCTGTTGAAGTCTGATGAAGTCGGCTAAGACTAATCTCTAAAAAAAAAAAACACAAAACACTAAACCCAAAACAATCCATAACGAAGATAAAGTAAATTAGATATTTCAATTCTATAGGCATTTCTGTTCTATTCTAACATAGAATCATAGAATCATTCAGGTTGGAAAAGATCCTCAGGATCATCAAGTCCAACCATGAACCCTACTCTACAAGTTCTCCCCTAACACCCAGAAATCCATGCACTATGGCAATCTGTTACTTCAGTGGAAAATCAAAGGGTTGTGGTAGTTTTCTGGTTTTGGTTCGTTGCTTGCTTGTTTAGTTTATTTGGGTTCTTTTTTTGTTTGCTTGCTTGTTTGGGTTTTTTTTGCTGGGTTTTGTTGTTGCTTGATTGATTGTTGTTTTGGTTTGTTTGTTTGTTTGTTTTCCAAAGGAATTATACTTCTGTGCATGAAGAAAGTAGCTGCCTACATGGGAGACCTTGCTAAATGGAGAATAGAGGACAATACCTGAATGAAAGAATATTACATTTCTTACTTTCTTTCCCACAAGGTATTTATCTTAAAGAAAACCTTGTAGGTTCATGGGAAAACCTATCAGGTTTTGAAAAATGCAATATATGGTTATTTTTTCTCTGTAATTTTTGTCTATTACATTGGAGATTAGCTCTATGGGTAATATACTATGTGGCTTTTTCCTTGCTCTTTCATCTTGAGGAGGAACTTCTTTATGAGATTCGGAAGAATATTGGCATATTGTAAAAACCAGCTAATTTCAAGTAGTTCGCACTCATTTGCTAAGTTCGATGGTATTATGTGTTTCTTAGACAACTCCAGACATTAACATTGTAGCAACTTCAGGCTGATGTGGGAAAATCAAAATGCAGTCTTTAAAAAAATTAAGAAAAAATACTTATGTAGATAAATTAACCAGCAGAAATCTTTGCACAGAAGTAGCTCTGAGTGCCCAAGCATCTTCAGTATGTACTTGTGGGTGGGGACTAAATCTCTGTTTTACATTGTGGGGTAAGTCTGTTAATCAGATTGATACGACATTTTTTCTTGCAGAAGACAAAAGGCTATGATTAATGACATATTTTTTCATGTTGTCATCCAAACACTAAGCCAGAAAATTCTACTGCTGCTAGGGGTCCAATTTTATCTGTTCAGAAAAGAACAAAAAATCCCTTAAAATAAATAATATAAGAGCCAAAACCTTGGTGGTGCCCATTAGAAACAGTTCTGACAATTCTGAACATCTTTGGAAGAATGTACTGTGCTTTCTTTTCTTCACTCACCTGGTCCGGTATCCCTATGGAAAGTTTGATGTATTCTATCATTTACTATCTGTGTAAACTGAAGACAAGATCCTAAAAGCACAGAGCCCAGCATAACCAAGGAACAGAATGGAAAAATGAATGGTTTAAAATGATGGAAGGAGCATCACACTGAAAGCAGATGGAAAGAAATGGGTACTAGTAATACATGTAAAGGGAGAAAGAGTACATGTAGTAAAAGAAAAATTGATTCAGAGCCTAAGCTATATCTTCTGATTCTTAAAACCAAGAAGATTCTAACTTTTGCATGATCATCTGATAGACTGATGTTATTTTTATATTCTGTCTCTAATAGTAAAAACAATAAGCATGCTTTATTCTTATGTATTTCACTGTATACTATATGCGCTAGCTGCAATTAGGATTCCAAGTTCGGACCAAGGGATAAATGTAGCTCTGCTTTTGACTAGTACAGGAAGAAATGAAAACAGCCAGAAGGTGGCAGTTTTGGACCAGTTTGAAAACGGGCTGTCAAGAGCTTTGAGTATAACTAAACTCTTACTGTGTGTTCTGAGATTAAAGCTAGAAACAATCTGAAAAACAGTTTTAAATTATTTATTTGGTAATATAGTCGTGAAATAAAAAGTGTCTTTCATCCCAGGAGGGGTACATTCATCTCCATTCAGCTTTAGACTAAATACAAAGGCTACTACTGAGAAAACAAGTTTCTTCAGGGGCTACTCAATTTACTATATAGAAATATAGAGATAAAATTACTACATTTTCAGCTAAGACATGCCTTTGGAATCCATCTGGGCAACAGCATCCACCTTTTAGCTATATCTGGAAGTCACAAATTTTAGTTTAATTATTAATATGGGTCCTAATTTGTTCAGATGATTTAACTCAACTGTTTTTCTTTTCTATATTTTTGCCTTGATTTTGGGTTTTGTCCTGTTTTATTTGTGGTGGGTTGTTGGTTGGTTGGAGTTTTTTTGCTAAGACTTCCTTTTCCAGACTACAATGATTTCTGGGAATAGGCAATGCTTGAGAAAATAAAGACAATGACTTTTATAAATATACCAAAGAGAGACAGTTAGCCAGAGAGGAAAAAACCTTTGAGGAGCCTGACTTGCCAAAGGAGTACAGAATTAGGCCCTTAGAAATCATCTCTAGGTCACTGATAGAAGTATTTTGCTAAGTTTACAGACAATAGTTAATTCTCCTTCTAGCAAGACAAATTGTTCCTTTAGAGATACAATCCCAAGCAACGCTAGTATGCTTTCAGGTACTGAAATATTTGTCAGCAAAAATTGCAATGAAATCTTTAGCTTCACAAAGAGGAAGCACATGTTTGCAGGATTATGGTATGTGATAAGACATCTTCATCCTACAGTTTCTGTCACTGATGAATGCTTAGTACCATGCATGATATGCCACATCAAAGGGGCTGGGATGCAAACTAAGCTTTGGAAAGATGTTTGATCGGAAAAACCCAGTGTATCACAACAGAAAAAACTTCTGAGTTTTCACAAAACTTTAGTCAAAGGATTTCTGTCTTTATAGATACCTGAAAAAAGAACCCTTAAAATAGAACTCCCCTGTGCTCTCCTTGAAAACTTTTCCAAAGGACAAGTGACCTCTTTTTGTTCTCACTTTACACTACTATCAGTCATGAAGAAAATAATACTTTAAGAAACTCAAGAGCACAAAGTAAAAAGTTGGCAAAAAAGCATAAAGAAATAGCGAAAAGAGAACAGGACATATTCAGCTGTAAGGTCAAATTGGACTACAGGGGAAGAAAGGAGGGAACTATGGTTATGGATTTTAAATGAGGGCAAACTTTGATGATTTGAAGGAATCGCTAAGTCAATTGGAGTTAAGAGCTCAGGGACCTGAATGTGAGAAAGGCCTGGAATTTCTTCCAGTCAAACTATTAAAACTACTAGGAATTGTGTATCCCAATAAAAGGAAAACCCAACTGAGTGAATAAGCGGTTCAAGAAAGATATTGTGAATAAGCAAAGAAGGGATGAAAAAATAAATTATTTCCAATTCCCTAAAATGTAAAGAGGATAAATTAAATGAAAATCAATGGAGTTCTATTTGAGGGCCTATAACTTGCTCTAGCAAAGTTTGAGGCAGCAAATCAAATTGAAAAGGCCCTTCAACCTTTAAAGTGTAATTATAAATGGAAAAGGCCTTGTGAGAGTATGAGGAGGGAGTAGAAGATATATACAGCTCCAAGGAAAAACAGTCATTTTCTTAAGGCTTTGAAAAATGAAGATTCTGTTAGTCTCGTACAAAAAGACCATATGGATGTTGGCAAATTTGAGTTTTGCTATAGCATAGAGAGTGTGTAAGATTTTTCTGCTTTCTCCTAAGATTGTGTGTAGACAGTAGTCTAAACTAGCAACATTAAATTGCATGCTGTCTTCTGGATCAGCTGTTCTGAAAATGTGGAAAGGAAATGCTGTCAAGTTTCTTTTATCCTTTTCAGATTTGAGAAAGGCAAGAGGTCTGATTATTCTTATAGATTGTGTTTTGGGCTTTACAGTACTGTAACAGAAAATTTTACCTTAGTTACATACCTACATGTTTGCTTTACTTCACAAACTGTCAAAAGGCTTCAGCCTAATTAAATTGTATGTACGTCCAGTGCTACATGCTGCACACCTCACCATTTTCAATAGTGACTAGGGAGGTGTAAAAGCCTCAGGTTCAAGATAAAAAAGACAAAAAAAGGCCCCCAAACTTCACTCCTATAAATTTCCTGAGCTCCTAACAAGGTTAAGCTATTAAGACAAAAATAGAGGAAATGTTAATAATAAAAGAAAACACACCCCCTAGCCCCCTAATCCAAAATCACTTATAGAAAATTCAGTGTTTGAAAGGAAGGACAGTGAAGTAAGTTACACACAAAAAGCAATGCAGAGAAGTCTATGTTTTACAATATCACAGAAATATATCCTTCCCAACACTTCTGTATTAATACAGTTTCATTTCATCCATAGACTTCCTCAAGCAGAATTGAGGGTTTGGTAGCACTACTGGCTGGCTCTTTTTATCAATATATCCTGAAAAGCTTTAGAGAGGATGTCAGAGATCAGGAAAGTGAAGACACAAAGCAGCAAAGCGAAACATCCAGAGCCATACTCACCCAAGGCAATAGAAATAGAATGCTATTTTTTGAGTCACAGATATTAAAAACTTTATTATTCTGGAACTTAGTAGCTTTAGCATCTTCATAACATCTCCCTCATTAAGTATCTAGTCAATATAGTGCCTATGACAATGATGATGTTTCCTCACAATACTTAGTTAATTCAATATTGCAAATACATTAGTTTGCAATTATTTTTTCTCCCGAAGTGCGAACAATGGAAAATAGCCTCCATTCATGGACTTCAGTTTTGCATTTACAGCTGGTACTTAGAGGTAAAAAGTCACCTGTTATTCAGAACCTATGAAGATTAAGTAAGTATCAGGGTAATCAAAACAGAAGTTTAACCAAAAGCTGACTTTCTCCTCTATGAGGTTCTGACCACACCTTCCTTCCTCTCTTTCAGTAACTTTTGCATCTTGCTCTTCTCCTTCAAACCTTGCTTCATCTGCTCCAGCCATCTATCAAAACCTCTGCAGGTTTCTGCTTTTATGTTGATCACCTTATGACACTGATTTACCACAAACTTATTTTTTTAGCATTGGTACTTGCAAAGTTCAGGTTACCTGAGATATGGGTTAACTTTATAATACCTCTCAGAGAATTTGAACCATGTAATCACAACAATGTTCATCATAGTTCCTATTGAAAATATGTTTATCACGTTCCTTTGAGTCAAATTTGTTGACTTCAGTGTGAACTTGATCCATCAAGTACATAATGTACTACGCGAACTTCAGAACAGAGATCATTTGTAAGCACATGAAATATAAGCCACAGTGAAAGCTGGAAGTAAAAGATGCTGGCCCTGATAAAAGATGCACATACAATTTCAATGAATTTGTAGCTTTAAAAATGTTCATCACAATATAAATGAATGTGTAGCCCTTAAAATGTTCCTCACTTTGAACCTGCTTCAGATGCCTTTGTAAAAAAATAGTTCTTGAGGGACTGTGAGGTTGCAGGTGCCTACACTTACTAGGAAAGAAGAGATTCATGCCATTGAGCAGCTATTTCCCTGCCTTTATTCTGCTTCTTTGCACATGCTTGTTTAGATGAAAATCAGCCTAGTATAAAGTGCCAACACAAAGCTTGTTTTTGGATTTAGTGATGCAGAAAGACTCAGGGCAAAATTTACCTTCTATGAAACAAGGTTTCTAACTGTTGTCCTTGGCTTCAATCAAACACATATGATGAGTTTATGTTCCTTATTTCTTTTAGGTCTTTTCCACTAGAAAGTCCAACAGGCCTTTTATAAAAAGCAATATTTGAAGCCTGGGCACTTGGTTTCTATTCAGGAGCAAACTTAAGGTGAGACTGAGGGTGTTCAGCCCAAATCCTACCTAAAAAGGAGTCTTTCTTTTTAGAAAGTGCTACTGAGGGGGATTTTGGGATATTTAGGTTCAGTTTTGATTGTAAGCAGTGGGCAGTATATTTCATTTTGAAAAACAGAAAATGAAAAATGACCCTGTATTTCATACATCACTGAACTTACGCAGCTAACCAACTTGTCTGTGTTCTCTTAATGAGAGAATAGTTTTGCCAGTGGAGAAGTTCAACTTATAAGAAGAGGAATCATGCACTATAAATACTTACTGTGTACCCAGATTATTCTCGCTGACCAGAACACTTGCTCAAAGCAAAACTGAAATGCAGCAACCCGAAATACACAGTTTAGGGCACTCAGAGTTCAAAACTTCCATTATGGCCTTAGCAGACACCAATTGGATCAGTTCTTTCAAGGGATTAAGAAAGCTTTGTACCTTTTCTGTCCTTAAATAACATGGTATAATTCTTGATAGGTTTCCTGGTGATTTAGCCAATGCTTTTCAGTCATTAGGCAATACAGCTCTCCTTTTTCTTAGTCAATAACAACTTCAAAAATAAGTGAATGTATGACTATATTCTGATGTAGGCATTTTTGCAGGCGGTGCAGAGAAGAGCTCTATACTATTGTGTTCATAAGTGTTTGGCAGGAAAAGAGTTCAAGGAGATTCACTTTAGAAAAATGTAACTACAAACCTGTGAATGGCTAGTATTGTCTATCCAGAAAACAGGCAGCAAATACAGTGTTAAATTTATGACCATTCGCTGGTTCATAAGCTTTGGAAAATATTGCCATTATTCATCTGCATCCACAAGCCTGAAATCTATGTGTCAAGGTTTAGGGTCAGGGCTGTCAACCAGACCTATAACAGGTGCTTTCTGTTAACCCCTCTCCATTTCCAAAGGGGATGAGAAGGGATATGGGAGAGAGACTTACGGATTGGAAAAGAAAAACAAAATTACTTCAATGAAAATAATGATAGTAATAGAAATAATAAAATATACACACGTATATAGAACGCTAATATTGAACCCAATCCCCCCGATGGCAATTACATCACCATCTCCACTGATGCTGTGAATCAGGTGCTGGGAAAGTCCCAGACTGGGCTCAGCAGCAGACAGGAACCAGACTCAGGAGCTGGATTCTGGAACTGGATTCAGGAACATACAAGGTTCGAAGGCAGAACAGACATAGTCCTGCTCAGATGCCAGCCTTTGAAGAAGAGAATTTGGCCTTGTGATACCCCGGCTTTACACTGAATATGTTATATATGGGATGGAATACATTGTTGATCAGTTTAGGGTCATATGTCCTGGCCACTCCTCCCCACAGTGCGGCCTTTTACTTTCTGAACCCCCAATGTGGTACACAAGATCTAGCAGTGACCTTGGTCTGCACACCAATACTTGGTTGTAACTGTAAACATAAAGCGTTATAACTGCTAGAAGAAATATATCATGACTGTCTGCGAAAATATGCCATTAACTTCAGAAAATGCAGTTAGTTAGAATAGACTTAGCTAAAAAGTAAAATTATTGAACAGAATTATTTCAGTCCTAACTGAAACCAGGGCACCATCCAATTTGCAGAGCTCCTGACTATACCTCTAGTTTTTAGACTCTAGATATGGGTTCATTTCAGGAATGATTCCCACTGGAATTTTGTGTGTTGAGGGTTTTTTCTAGCCTACTGAAAATAAATGTAGCAAATCTACCAGTTTAGGTTCCTGTTTGACCTCACTAAGTATCTTTGATGATATTTAGGGCCCACTTTTACTTGGGAGTAAGAAAGAACAAGCAAATTCTCTGTATTCAGTCAGAGTCTCCATACAGTTTTACCTCAATTCACCAACAGAAATTCACTTAAGCCCCATTAAATTTCCAGTTAATCCATATTCAGTTCTTCTTTTAGTCCTTGTGACCATTCATATCATACTTTTTCTCATTTAGGTATGATGGGCATATATGTCACTTGTGGCAGGTACAGCTGTCCTAACAAAGGCCAGGGCTTGGCAGGGACCTGATAAAGATTGGTTCAATGCCTCAGCCATTAAATGGCCCCTCATGGCAATTAAGTGGTGCATCAGGGTCCAGACCCTGAGTCTGCACTTGCCCCCTACTAATTAGAATGATCACAGTGCACACTCGACTAGGGTATAAATGGAGCTTGGCCAGAGAGCTGATTTTGAGTCAGTTCCCTTGGAGTAAATAGGCCTTGCAGTCATGAATCTGTCCCCTGGACCAGGGACACCGTCCAAGGCTACTCCTGAGGATTGAGTGAGTCCTCACCCTTCCCTTGGTAATCAGCCTCTTTGGGTGAGAGACCCCCTTTGGGTACCCTTGTGTGGGAGGTTTTCCCTTCATGAGTAAGTGTGCACACATTTTGTTTCTTCTTTCTAGAAAGAATATTTCTTAAACCTTAGGAATTGTGTAGTACTCTATTCCCAGCTGACACCTGAACTTTAATTTTGTTCGAAGGAAGGCCAGAAAATTTTAGATGTAATAGATCCACATCTTAGGTAGGTACTGCTATCTGCTTTGTGTGACTCTCCATGACATCACCTCCATGGCAGTGAGCCTGCAACTGCTAAAGCAACTATCAGTTAATTATATTTTATGCTAGAATCTGGCCTAGGATTAAACCCTCTGGGTGCAAAAGTGGCTGTGTTTGTACTTGTCTCTTGAGTGAATACAGCCCCAAATCTTTTCCGTTATCTGTTTACATCTTCAACATTTCAAAACTTTATCGTATTTGTTTATATTTTACCCACTGGACCATTCCTGTAAGAAAACGTGAATTTAGATAATTTGTATTTCTAATGCACAGCTGAGAGGCTGGTTTTTTTTGAGATATCTAGTGTGCAAGTCCCTGTCTTCACTTGAGATGTCAGCATTAATTCTACTTTGAAACAAAAATTTAAAGGTGGACCATTAACTCTGATTTTTCTGCATGACATTCACTGTAGCTATCGTCTCTTGTCAAGAAAATGATTTTTCTGTCAATCAAAGATGTTTCTACAAACTCACTGACAACTGTATCTAAAATACAGATTTTATAAAACCTGTCTCACTATTTCTGCTTTCTTTCTGGAATTATGATTTTTATTGTTAGGTCTTTTTAAGCTTCAAAAAGTATTTTTGAATTTTAAAGAGGGAAAAGAGAGATAGACTTGATTAATTCCCTTTGGAAAAAAAAAAAAGGCCCTTAATGTATTTTTAGATTGTATAAAATTTAAAATACATTTTTCCTTCTTACTGAAAAGCTCACTCTATTTCCTGTGGAAACGGAGCAGAAAAATGTAATGAGTTAGACAGGGAATGCATAGTCAGTGCTGCAAACTAAAGGAATGAAGAGAGGATACCATCCTGAAAGCTTTTGTAAATTGTTAAAGATTGTATGCCAGTGATTTCAGTGGCAAAGAAAACAACAATCCCAAAAACTTCTGTCATGAATTTTCTCTGACATCATCCCATGCTTACTGCTTGACATTGAAGACAGTAACATCCAATATGGGCATTTCTTCTCCCACTGGGAAGAATGGTATGACTCTACTAATAGGATTTTACTGTTCTTTTAAAACTGGTATTGTTGCTGAGCCGAAAAAAAAACATTTATTGTCACAGCTCCACAGGTGTGTTTTTGTGACATAACAAACTCTTGTATGAAGAACTATGCAAATAATGCATTTATCTACTTGCTAGCTATTTTTGTTTTGGGGAAAAAAAAACAAAAATGTTTTCCTTTTTTTGTTTCTTTGCTTTCACTGTGAAGAACAAAAAATCACAACGTATCTGCTCAAAATAGCATAAATCTGTGATTTTGTAGCCTTACCAAAAGGAAAACGATCAGACAGACTCTTAAACTGACGAGGTCCAGACACTGTGAGCTGGTCTAGTTCAGTTGTAGATATGTCCAAAGCCATTTGTTTTCCTTTAAAAGCTAAAAATTTACCTTTTTTTTTTTTTTTTTTTTTTTTTTGGGCATATCTACAGTTCCTTCAAAATGCAAAAGACATTAAGCTTTTTTTAATATTGGTTTAAAAAAGTCTTCCAAGGTTTGATGCCTGGGATATCTGCCCTAGTTGGGGAATAAATTTTCACAAGTAGGATAAAGAGCATCTTAACACAGAAACTCTTTAGTAACATTAGTTAAACAAGTAATGCTCGTAACCATTTAATTAAGAGTATTACCTAGGGAGGCATTGTGCTAATATATATTGCTACAAGGAGGAGAGAGCAGTGAGATTGCAAACAGAAGTTTGTTCATTTAAAAAATAAAGGTTAAAGAGATAAACAAAAAAAGAAATAATTGTTGGAAGCAGGAACCATGAATGGATATGAAGGGAGTTACATGTAATCAAGAAGAAAACTTGTGGGATAAAATCTCACACTGTAAACATTTTGAAGATAACATTGTAAATGAAAAATCATAATCCTTTATTATTTCTAATGACAATAAGACAAGTATAGCTGCCAAAAGCTATGGAAGGAGATGATGATTAAAATATAAGAAACAATAGTATCAAGTAAGTTTTAAAAGAGCATTAAAACCAGATGAGAGGAAGGCTGAAAGAAGGGTGCACTTTCTTTACGTGGAAATGTAAGGAAGTGAGCAAGTAAATACAGCAATGGGAGTGATCTACGTAGAGCTGGGTAGACCATGAACATTGTCATACTAACTCCAGTATCTGAAAGAATAGAATATTCCAGTGGGTCTATGATTATCTGTTTGGTACATGAGACTTTTTAAAATATGTGTTCATCTACAAAACCTCTCTACAAACCCAGTCTTCAGCCCAAGAATATTGTATGCAATAAGAAAAAAAAAGATCATTGAAAACTGTATTATCTTGATCAAACACAGAGTCTGAAGAATTAGATACGAGAATCTCCTAAATGACAGGATTTGCCTTTACAGAATAAAGATTATCTCATATTATATTATATTCACTCCAATATTTTTATTTTACTCATTTTTAATCTTTACAATTACATCTCCTATTAAGTATTCTATAATCTAGTGATGAAGTGATTAATTCTGAAACCTCTGAATCCTGTTTAAAACATTAATCATTTTGTGGTAAATTAGCTTAAGGCTTATTTTTCTTCACATTCTTAAGTTTCTGTTGTCTCTGTTTTTCACCTCGCTGCTGCCTCTACATGAAGAAAACAACACCTTAGGTGCAAAACTATTGCTGCAAAAATTCACTTCTCAGTCAGAAATCATTTTCTATTCAAAGACTAATGAAAGAGTTCTAATACCTAAATAGCTGGATTTGTTTTTATTTCTGTTCATCAGTAGTTTTTCAAGAGAAAATTTGAAATTTTTACTAAACATTATAGGTAATGTATGTATGCATGCTCAATGGGTTTCTAATTAATTTTTATTTTGTCTTCTTTATATGATTTTATGTGTTCAAAATTTCATGCCTAAAATTAGAATTAGACATCAGCAGTTTGGGGTGTTTTTTGCTAAATTCTCAGGGTATGCTTCCAATTCATAAACTCCACTTGTTATTATCTGTTTGTCATTGTCAACCAAAAACATTTTTCACAGATATTGTGACTTAATACAACAAGAAACTGATCCAACAGGAGTAAGATCAAAGTCTAAGTGTTTAAAATGAATCAATTGAGTTAAAGCAGTGAAACTGTGCTGAAATGAATGGAGTTAGCCTTGTAAATAGATGTTACAAATACATTATTCAAACAATTTCCTCCAGCTTAAATTTGTTACCTATTTATAGAATCATAGAATTATTTAGGTTGGAAAAGACCTTTAAGAGCTAAGTCATCCCAAGTATCTCTATCTCCATTCTGCTGTCCCTTTTTGCTTCTCCATCTTTCTTTCTGCATGAATTCTCATACAGAGGCACTTAATGCCAGTCAACATGGCTTTATATAGAAAAGATTTGGTTTGACAATCTCATTATCGTTTTTAAGAGAATAGGTTTAGTAAGTATAAGTAGCAGAAGCAATTGTATGCTATGCTGACTTACTACAAGATGTAAACAAGTTGTGCTGGACTACATGAGTAAAAATAACCAAAAAAAATTTTAATTTTATTAAATGTGTAATTAATGGACTAACTTCCAAAGCCAGTCACTAATAAGAATAATTACCAAATAAGGATTTTCCTAGTGAGAATTTTACTCACTAGGGAGGTTCAACTTTCAAAAGGTTTTTGCAGAGGATGCAGGAAAGATATCCCAAAATATCAAAGGGAAAATGTCTTTATAGTGAGACAATATTGACACTGAAAACAGATATTTTAGGAGTTCAGTCATTTAAATGAGAGACTGAGGAATGGCAGAAAGAAAGCAGGATATTCTAAATTGCTTTTTAACAGAAAAATACCTCAGCAAAGCAGCAGCTGTAGCAGAGGCTGAGATGAACAGAATCCATATTTTGAGATTGCATCACTGAGGATGATTGAGTGCTGGTGCAGGCACACACAATGCCAACATAATCAGAGTCTTTAACTCCCAAGAGGACTTGACTTTCCATCCATCTGTGCTCATGTGCTCTTCAGAGTTCACTGCAACCCAGAAAACCAATCCAATGTAGGGAATTGCCAGAACAGAACATGGAACAAAAAGGAAAGCATCTTAACACATGATTTAATCAATAACACAATCATATGATCAGTGCAATGATCTTTCCCCATTCCTTTCTCATCCTATCTGAAAAAGGATGTGGTTAAACAGGAAAAACTAGGCTGCTATGAAAATCATAGGTACAAAATGCCTTCCATATAGAGAATAATTGAAGAAGCTAACAAATAGCTTAGTGTTTTCCATTGTGGAAAAGACAGAGAGAAGTACGAGGTTGACAAAGTTTTTGGTAGTATAGGAAAGGTACAGAATGTCTCTTCAAATATGATACAGCTTGGACATCACACATAGAACTAGAAAATAGCAGGTTCAGATTAAACAGTAGGAGGTGCTTCTTTAGACTATCAGATCTAGTGGTGGATTTCCATGCCAACAGATATTTCAGATGCTAAAAATTGACAGGAGTGTAGAAAGTGCGATGAGGGAAACTCATGTTGAAAAAAATTCGAGGCCCGTTATATAAAATGACAGGATGTATCTGGATCACGGAGCACCTGAAAGGAGGCTTCCCCGAGGGGGAATATTCTGGAGAAACAGCACTATAGTTTTCCCTCTTTCCTGTATTTTTCCAAGCTGTCATGGTTAGAGAAGATAATAGGCTAGAAAGATGTTATGGTTGATGTTATGACCCTACCCCTCCCCACCCCCATCTTCATTATTTGATTTCTTACAACACAAGAGTCTTACAAGACAAGGCATAGCGCTCAAATTAGGGGCAAATATGTAAACCTGTTTACCTATTGCACATCTGAGACAGTAATTCCCTTATGATCAGAGCTTCAAAAAGGAATTTATATAATAAATTATCTGAATCATGCAATCTGTGAAGTCTATGAGCATTCATTCAAATTTTTTTCAGATACTTTCTTTCATGTCAGTAGCTAAAGATAACAAACTTCTGAATAGAACTGCCATTCACTTCCCCCTACCCACAACCCTTGTTTTGTTTTTTTACAAGGTCTAATTTTATTATAAGAATTTATGAAATAAACTGCTATGATTACAGTGTTTAATATCTAGAAATCCAAACCCAGTTTATTTAATGTATTAATAAAATCTCTTGACATTCCAGTATGATACGGAGGCATTGTTTTTGCCCAAAGGAGCCAGAAGCAAAATGAAAAAGAGAAGGAGCTTGTTAGCTCACTTGGGAACAACAAGAAATTGTCAATATCAGACAGTGAAGCTGTCTGAAAAAGCCCCCCCCCAAAAAAAAAAAAAGTAAGACAGAATAAAGCACTGGAAGAAAAGGAAGATAAGTGAGTTAAAATATATCCAAAGAAAGTTATATTTCTTATAAGAAATTCAATGGCAGGATATTAAAAGAAAATAAAGATTTCTGGGTTGGGGTAGGGTCTCAAGAATTTTCTCTCAGAATATCAGTTGAAATATGATGGGTTATATGATCTTATTTCTTATTGTAATCCTAAATTTTCATTTTTAAATTATTCTGATTGACAACTTTTTGTACCAAGCTCACTATCATGATAGTAAGATGCACTGTAGACTGGTAGAAATATAGTTGTATAATATTTATATAAATTCATGCTAATAAGGTATATCCTTTTACTTCTAGGAACCTTGGTTAACTCTCAAACAACGCAAACTCATTCATTGCCTTGTTATATTTCCTGAATGACCTTACCTTATAGTATGGATGTATTATCAGTAGTAATAGGAAGATTACTGGAGGAAATCCAGAAACCTTGGAGAATTTAAAATTTAAAAAAATTCAAACTGTTCTTCATCAGAATTTATGTATCTGATTGTCTCTCTGGATGTCTAGGAAAACATCCAGGTTAACAGCATATAAAGGTAAAGTTGCACATCTAATGACATTTGTGTGGGGTATGTTGGCTCATATGTTGAGGCTTTTCCATATGTGTCTTACTCAGTTTTGTTACTTATGTATAGAGCAATGTTTGGGTTGATTTGAGGTAGTTTGTAATGGAACACGTTCAGAAGACAACTGCTCTATAATGTACCTCAGATCTTACTTGCAGGCTAATTTCTATTGCAGACTATTCTAATAACTTCCCAAGTGCTAATAGATAGGTTGGGGTTTTTTTGTAAAACAAACTCTCCAACATACAAACAAACGAACAAACAAACAAAACCTCCCAAGCTTGAGGCACCTGAATTTGAGTATTTCCTGTTTGGATTTCTCACTTGGAATAGTGCCTGTAAATCCCATATAGGGCTTTCCCTTTCATAAACAAAAGTCTCACTTAAAATACTTAAGAGGATCCTAGACATCTGTGTGTTCTCTGTGAAATATAACAGTCCCACATCCTTTGGAAGCAGCATCTGGATGACAAGTGAGTTTCCATAGGATGCCTCAAATAACACTAGTTGTTCACATGCGCAGCTGAATTGCTTCCAGAGTTTTCAAGAGTTGCTGTTAAGTGCTAAAACATACAACTCAGTGAGGTATCTAGAAATTTGGCTTATGATTCTTACGACTTTTTTACGATTCTTTGACTTTTCTAGCTTTCAGAAGTTTATTTTTTCTGTGTCAAGTCAGGACATTCTGAATGTATACATTTTTTCTTTTTGTTTAGAGGTGCAGTGTAGAGTCGGAAGTATATCTCCTGCTAGAGTCCTTCAGAAAGCACTAACAGTTCTATGAGAGGTACAAATATCTCAGTTCTCTTTCTCCTACAGGTCTTCATTTCAGTTTTTACTGTCAGACTAGAATATTTACTAGAATATTAGGAGGCATGGCATCATGAAAAGTTTTTTTTCTAATCTTTTTATATTGCTAGACTTTGCAAGACTGAAGGAATAAGTGATTTGGAAGGGGTAGCTTCTGAAAAGTCAACAACAGCTGAAAGAGTGAGCTTCAGCTGGAAGGGTTGCTTTTGTCAATTTCTACTCACAAAGGAAAAACAAAATAAAGGAATAAAAATTATTTTTGATCAGGGCCTGCATGCATTTGCAGAAGTTGGCCTAGTTTTCAGCCTAGTTTCAATTCTTGTGTGAGGTTGGACTAAAATCATTAATTCCAATTGCAGGTGAGGATTTACTAGCATAAGCTCAATCAGAAGCTAAATTTCTAGGACAAGACCAGCTTGTTTTTCACTGTGAACAGAGGCACAGATGCAGGCAATATAATTATTATAATTAATGTAATTGTTGTAAAGTGTCCACACTGATCATAGAGGTGCTCTACTAGGACTTGTCTCATTTTGCCTTCAGTGCAGTTGATGGAAACTTTATCATTCATTGCAGTGAGATTACAAGTTGGATAAAGTGCGTAAGTCTGTAGACATCATTTACAACTAAATCCCTTAAGAAAACATAAAAAGTATTTCCTCCATTAAAAAAGTCCCAGTACACTTTGTTACTGCTGCAGTACATCAGTACTGCTATCAGCGTTACCAAGAACAGATGACTACATTAAAGAGTCCTGTAGACAACTTGAAGCAGAAACAGTTACCTAAACTAGTAAACTTAAGTAAGCTTAATTCTGGTTTTTGTTCTTAGGTGGACTGAAATCCCATGAGATGTGAATCCTCCAAAAACAATAGAGATCTCAATATATTTTCAGCATTTGTCAATTTGTCTTAATCTACCTTAATTTTTTGTGATATTCAAAGTTGTTCTTCATTGGCCTCTCTTCTCAGAAAACTTGCTATGAATTTAACCACTTAAACACTTAAATTTGCACTTAAGTTTCTGACTTCAGAATATGAAATCTTATCCAGGAAACTTTTAGAACTTTCTGAAATGGGAGTTGACATGTAAAAGGCCTCATAATAATCTAAAAAATTAAAATATTTCCTGAATAGTCTTCTATCCAGAAAATAGAAAAATATCAAAAAAGCAGAAATAAACAGAACAGGAAAGAATATTTTGGTTTTTGGTTTGTTTGTTTTAAAAATGGAATGGGAAGATATAGAAGACTCTCATGATTCAATAATGGCCAAGATATTTTACACTTTTGCTCATAAATCAAAGGGTTGAAAGCTGCAAAAGATTCAGTATCGAAGATTGCTGCTCAGGGCCAGGAAAATGTCAAACTTTCTTTAAAGGTTCAACAATATCCTTTTGCTTCTCATCTCTCATGCAGGCATTATACTAGTCATTCAAATCCCTGGGATGTCTAGGATACTGACTCATGTACAGCATCAAAAATACTGGCTCAACTGTGAATAAATGTAACAAAAAAAAAAGAAGGAAAAAAGGTCTAGAGAAAAAGAAACAGGTAAAATCTGTAGCTAGATGAGTATCATGCAGGTTTCTTTGGTGTCAGAAGAATACCCCCTACTGAATATCAACACATGTTCACTTTAAGGAGAATGGCCCAGTTTGCAAAAGTATGGGGTCAAAGATCTATATAGAGTTCACATATAACATCAGCTAAATATAAAAAAAAAAAACCAACCCAAAAAAACCTTCTTTCTGTGGAAAGAAACTTTGCCTTGTTACTAATGAATAAGCAGAAAGTTACGAATGAAGAAGAAAACAACAATTCAGGTAAGATATCTTATTAAACAAAATAAACCTTACCTTATCTTAATATTCAGGATTCTGTCCAATTTTGCTGCAAAGTGAAAATTAGATCAGAACGCATTTTCTTCAATGGACCCTGAGAATGCTTCTTGTTGTCTTTAAAAAGAAATAATTCTGCCATTTGTTTCAGATCAAATCCAGAACAAATTCTGCAGAGCTGATTCAAAGCAGACATTAGACAAAAATGTATTGTTACAGTTACATTTGTTTTCAGTTGAGATTTCCTTCAGAGAAAAGTCTTTTGATTGTGCTATATTGATTTCATACAGTTTTATCTACATTTTCCTACCATTTATATTCTCCTCTGGCTTTCAGGGGAATCTAAGTAGCTTATACTCAGGCTCCAAGGATCCTCTAGGCAACCCTAAGGCATGGTCAGAGGAATAATCTTAAAAACCTATTACAAATTTTAAAAATGAATGTCTTTCAAAGTAAAGATTTATAAGGAAATATGCTCTCTCAGTTCTGTCATTTATTGTATATTTTTAGGAAACACATTGGTTATTGATATATAACTGTGCTTCACTGTTGTTTGATCAAACTTGACACATGGCAGAGGTCATGTAGGAAAAAGTAGGCTTATTCAAAGTTTTCCATGCTTCAAAGTTACCACACATAGGAAAAGCAAAATGAGAACAAAAATTTTAATCCAGTTCTTTTTCATATGTAACCTATGAATCACTGGAGTAAACTATTTTGAAATAACAATGAAAGTCTACATCTGTAACTAGGTGTAAGCACAGACAGTACCAATGAAAGTTGATAGGGCAGACATTCGAATGGGTCGTCGCCGCCGCGGGGGTGTGCGATAGGCTCGAGGTTATCTAGAGTCACCAAAGCTGCCGGGCGGGCCCTGTTTGCTTTTGGTCTGATAAATGCACGCGTCCCCGGAGGTTGGCACTCGTCAGCATATATTAGCTCTAGAATTACCACAGTTATCCGAGGAGTGGGAGAGAAGCGACTAAAGGAACAATAACTGATTTAATAAGCCATTCACAGTTTCACTGTACCACTTGTGTGTACTTAGACATGCATGGCTTAAGCTTTGAGACAAGCCTATGCTACTGGCAGGATCAACCAGGTACCCAAAGGTCCAGAGCAGGGCGCCTCCCCCACAGTGCCTGGGCAGCAGCCACATGAGCCCCCAGGTCCCCAGGGCCATGGCCAGCGAGTGCAGCAGATGGGGGCCGCACGTGACCAGCGCCAGCCCCGCCCCCACCGCGGGACCACAACTGACGGGGCCCGGGGGGCCCCAGTCCTTCAGCACGAAGCAGACAGGGATGGAGACGAGCAGCACGGCCAAGTACGTCACCTCCTTGAGGCTCATGGCAGCTCTGTGGGGGCCCCTCTGGCCCCTGCCCCCCCCCACCCCCCGGCTCCCCTCTAGGCTTTCCGCAACTGCCTAGTTAAACTCATTTTTCAAATATGTTCCAGTAAATGTACAGAAAACATCCTGAAGAAAGTTCATTTTCTTAGGAGTTTCAGCTACCTTCATGTTGAATGAAATATAAATAAACTTGCCACAAAATTCTTTAAATTTTTTCCCTGTTTTTCTCCTCAAGAATTAAAAATAAGCCTAAATCTTCTTAAAAAAATTACTGGGTAGATTTTTTTACCATCTTGATCAGTATTTAATCTCCTAAAAGTCTCTTTTCCTGTACTACAGATATACTTTAATGTTTTGTGTCTGGTTGTACGGAAAATGATGTATTTTTGCAAACCATTTTGCTTGTGGTCAACTTTATGTGTTTTTACTTTATGTCAAATGTAGTTACATTACAGATAATAAAGGAAGCAAGGCACTTAAAACTGGTTCTCTCTCCAAAGTTCACATTTTTCTTACATTGAAAATAATCCTGAATAGTTCCAGAATAACAAAAATATAAAACTCTGGATTATACTTCAATTGAAGGTCACTGAGGGGTTTTCTTGGTTTGTAAGCACTAGCTGAGCCTTCAATTGTCATTGAATACCAACTGAATCTTACATTTTCTCTTTTTTCTGGAATTTGTCTTCAGCAAGTGTCTGTGAATACATCTGGAAAGGAGAACTGATTAACAGCAGACAAGGAACGCTAAAATATTATATGCTTGTTTCTTAAAAGCAGGAGAGGAAAATAATATGTGTACCAAATGCAGCTGCCTGATTTATGATTTTGATTTACAGGCAGTTCAAGTTTGTGTAAAAAAGTTGAGTGGTAAAGCTGACTTCAATTGTACAACAGTTCCTGCTGAACCACATTTCTTTGCACTTCACTTTTGTTTGGAGGAGTGTACTAGATCATGACACATGGGGATGACTTGTATAATAAAAGATCTCACACATTTCTTCCTGAAAAACTATTACATAAACTGTCAAATAATAAAGATTATGACACATTTCTTCCTGAAAAACTATTACATAAACTGTCAAATAATAAAGATTATGAAAGAATGGGAAGATTGCTATTAGCTGAGACTTCCATCTTGGGATACATTTCATTGATGTTTGTGGATATATGCATATATATCTGTATGTGTGTGTATAAAAAGATACATATACACAGACACATGATAAAAAGTATTTGTATGTGTGCATTTATACGTATATTGAGTCTGCATTTGTGAGTGGAATACCAACTGAAATAACATGTACCTCAGCGTACAGGTTTCATCAGTTAAATTGCAAATTGAGGGTGATCATACTGATAATAACTTCATATTATGTAACTAGTTAGACCTGGTGAATATTTTTCTTAACACTCCATATAATGCTACATGATCCAATACTGATGTGCAGGCTGAACAAATGTGTCCAAAAGGGATTTCTTATACTCTCTAATTAAATCAGTATACTTTCCCCTACAAGATAGAGCATTTTGGTGAGCCTCTTATAGTGCAAATTAACTATTTGTACAGTGAACTATCTAAGTAGCACAAAAAATAATAACACGTCATAAATTCTTTTGTGGTATAAAATCAACTATTTATTGTAAAAATGGCCTTTATTTTAATGGGAAAGTATTACTTTATTAGGTGGTAAACAAAATTTATTATGTTTTATTTACTGCAACTGGAAGCCTAAAGTTTTAACTTTTTATCAGTATGTAGGGATCATGTACCCTTGATGTATGTGTGACACTTTAAATGCACTATTTCCAACTTATTTTGCTACTAGCAAAATCTTTCAGAAAAGAGAACTATCCCCTCAAATGAATTTTCTTTTTTTCTTTTTATTTATAATATTTTTATTATCTTAGTTAATTGCAGAAAAATTAAACCTACAAAACTGGGCTTACTAACAGACAGTTAATAACCAGATCTAGAAAGCAGAGAGGTAATATGCTCCAGTATTTTTTATTTTCATTCATGGATTCAAAAGTAACTAACACAATAACTTAGTAGCTGACCTGGAGCCCAAGCAGAGCTAATACAAAACAGATTCAATTCAAAGCAAGGACGTTTTACAACTCAAATGAGGCTTCAGTGACAGAATCATAGAATCACAGTGCAGTTTGAGTTGGAAGGGACCTTTAAAGCTCATCTAATCCTCCCCCTCCTGCAATAATCAGGGACATCTTCAACAAGATCAGGTTGCTTAGAGCACTGTCCAGCCTAACTCAGCAGAGTACCTGAAAAATTTTTTAGCCTCTTGCACTGAACTCATATGTCAGTATATGTACAGGTTAATTTTTTCTCTTTTGGTTCATAAGAATTAGCATGCTGAATGTATTTCCTCTGACTTAAACTCTTGTATAGATTCTATTCATTGACCACTTTTTTTTACTAGCTAAAAATACACTATGATAGGTCTGAATAGAGATCCTGTGATGCTTTGTCACTGGTTGTGTATTATTAGAAGTTGTGTCACTGTAATGGCTAACAAGCTACCTGCAGAGCTGCAAGAGACTAGCATGTGGGTGAGTTTCTCACTAAATTGGTTTTCTTATTCTGGTGGCTGTGGCAGAGGGCAACAAGAGCTTCCAACTCCCCACACTGGGCAAAAAGGGAGCTACTGCCCAGAACTCCTATTCTCAGTTGCCTTGAAACCCTACACTTAGAGCACTGACACATAGAAAGAGAGCTTTATGCTAGAGGACCTCCACTCAGCAGCCACCTATACATGTCCCAGAGCTGCATCATTCTGCTCAGGTGACAGACACTGAATTAGTGAATGTGGAGACAATATTTATTTTGTGCTGTTGCAGCACAAGGCCTTCTGGTCATAAGATGTCATTGCACCAGCAACCCTCCAGAGCTCTCCTCTTTACAGGTCATGGCTAAAATTGACCTTAAGGTCCAAATATTTCCCAGTGTCTGAAATGTTGACTTGTGCCACTCCACCGTCAATTCTTTTTCCTGAAGGAGGTCTTTCTTCAGTTCAGCATTTGGCAAAGTGAGTATGTCTAATCCTCCATTCTTGTAGAGAAGCGTAATTTGATCTATCATGCTGGATAAGATTTCACTAATTCAACACACTGTCTGGGTAGTCAAGACTGTACCCATTCACACTTTACACAATGGTAAGTAAAAGATATATATGGCCATAAAAAGATGTTCAGGAAGCTGTTATGTTGGTTACTCCTTTGTAGATCTCTAGTTGACAATAATACCTTGTACTTTTCATAGTGAAAAATGCACATCTGCATTTGAAGCAAATATTTGGCAAGTATTTTGAACTATTTGTTGTTACAGAATATGTTAGCTCACAATAAACAGGAAGATCTCTGATGACAAAGCACAATTAATTTATGTTAAAAAAAAGATGTATTTAGAAAATAAGATTCCCTACAACATTACATTAAACTTTCTATCCCACTTCATGGGAATTTAATGCCCTGATACAAACACAAGATTGTTCCAGCCCCAAATAATCAGCATCGGTTTTGAACTGCTATGTTGACCTTTCGACAAGCACTTTTACAAGTTTTTCATTATTGTGGGTTTTGGGGTTTTTTTTGCATGAGATGAAATAAGACTGCTGGTTCCATCCATTATTAAGTGAACTTAAAAGCATACCTTAAGATCTAATCTGTAGCTTTGCAAAAAAAGCAGCTTAATCGGAACAGCTTAATAAAGACATCAAATGGCTGTAGCTGCATTCCAGTGTGTGTTCAGCACTTCTTCCTCTCTGTCTCAGCTTTCTGTTTGGCTTACCTACTGTAAGGTCACATTTTACTAATGAGAAGAAACTTCTCCAGAGCAGTGTACCTTTGTGCTGCGGAATTCATACAAGTACAAGAGAGCATGCCCACATTCGGACAAAAGAACAAGAAGGAGAAACTCTGCCCTACTTCAGCTACAATGACATCCTAGCTGAAATAATTGTCCCTGAAACTGAAAACCTGCTAGCAGCTTGTTGAAACAGTGTACGACTGTGAGCTGGAAAAAAAAAGTCCATAAGAATTAAAGATGACAAATTTGTTTTAGCTACTGAACAGTGCTTTCACCTGAATATTTTCACTCTGATATGTTGCAAATCAAGTTGGCAAAGTTATCAGGGACTCAGAATTGAAATGTTGATGATTATTTCTTTACTTTACATTACCAATTGATGCTGTTTTATTTTGAGGCTGTATGAGTAGAAAAAGAAGTATCCATCGGAGTTCTCTTTCCACAGGAAAAGGCACACTGAAAGCACATGAAAGAGGGGAAGGGCAAATTAGAAAAGCAGCTATTTCAAATGTCATTACTGTCCCACCATAGATAAGGCAAAAATACGCATATGGCGTACATCAGCTTGCTTATAAACTGAGGATTCTTCACAATGGCAAGGAAAAAAACCAAACCAAACCCAATACTCAACAAACCTGCCAAGAGCTTTATCGTGCAATGCGGTGTTACAGTAAAGACACATTGCATACTATTTCTTCCCTTCACCTTTCCACCTTCTCCCCCCTATTGTCCATAGCAACATGAAAACTATGTTGACAGAATTTTAACATTGCAGTAAAGCATTCAGAGGTTCAGAAATTCCAAAATTTAGGTTTCCAGGAACATTTAGGGATCCTTTATGTTTTACTCTATATAATTTTTAATGATATGATAATATACTACTTCTGTTGGGTACAGTATTTAATCTGGTACAAGTTTATTCCACAAAGGGACAAGTTTGTTTATACTATTTTAACACGTATCATCTGGTGTTGTCTCCAAAGAGGAATGAGGGTGACAGGTCTCTGCTCTTCTTCTCTCCAAGGGAACTATAGCAGCAGTAAGTCTGCATGGCCCTTGAGTAGGCCTAGACATAAAGGTCTAGTCATAATCTTTGCTAGGGGAGAAACTGCTCTGATACGGAAACCTCAGAGTCAAATCATTTGGATGTCCAGGGAAAGCTTGAATAACTTGTATTGAATCCAGCCGAAGCTTCATATCTTTTGAGCACTTCCTGATACTAATAACAATAACATAGCCAGCTTTGCTCTTAATATAATCCTGCTATGCTGATGCAGCAGGAAATAAAAACCAGAGAATTTGCCCTTCATCCAAAGTACATCGAAGACTGAGTTTTCTGCAGATACTGGAAACATTTATTTCTCCTCAAGGTGCCAGTGAAAGTGTAATTTTTATATATATGGTAACCAATTCATCTTAGCAGACAAACTGAATTTTTTCAGAATAGTGAATATGTCTAAGAACAAAAATATTCTTGTCCTTTTCTCCTAGTTTAGATCCTAGAATTATCATAAAAGATACACAAAGGATGGTGAAAAGAAAAAAGAAGTACAGGGAACAAGTTCATATCTGTAACTGGAATTCATTTACTTGTTTTTTTATACTTTTTTTGAAAAGAAAAAAAATTAGCTTCATCACAGCATATTTACTGAAATGTGGAAGACCACATCTGATATCTAGTTAATTAAATTTAAAGTTTTCTTAAGATTATATTTTTGTTGTGATCCATTTAATCATTGGAAAATTTTAGCTGCAAAAGTGGCAATTTTATGGAAAGAAACCTAGAGCTCTACCGGATATAAATAATGACCATAGAGGAAACTGGTAAAGCCATTATTGTCAGGTGAACACAGGAACTTTTATCATTAACCTAAATCTCAACACTCTAAATCCTATTGTACCTGTCTTTTAAAATGAAACCCAAAACTGACAGCAGTAAAGCCACACATAGAATCATAGAATCATGTAGGTTGGAAAAGACATTTAAGATCAAGTTCAATTGTAAATCTAGCACTGTCAAATCAGCCACTGAACCATGCATCACGTCTACATGTCTTTTAAGCACCTTCAGGGATGGTCACTCAACTATTGCCCTGGGCACTGTGTTCCAATTCTTGATAACTCTTTCAGTGAAGAAATTTTTCCTAATATCCAAACTAAACCTTCCCTGTCACAACTTGAGGTCATTTCCTCTTGTCCTGTCACCTGTTACTTGGGAGAAGAGACTGACAACCAGCCCACTAAAATCTCCTTTCAGGAAGTTGTAGCGAGAAATATGGTCTCCCTGCAGCCTCCAGGCTAAACAATCATGTTCCCTGAGCTGCTCCTCGTAAGACTTGTTCTCTAGATCCTTCACAGCTTTGCTGACCTTGGGACATGCTCCAGCACCTCAGTGTCCTTCTTGTAGTGAGGGCCCCAAAACTGCACACACTATTTGAGGTGCAGCCTCACCAGTGCCAAGTACAGGGGGATGATCACAACCCTAGTCCTGCTGGCCACTCTGTTTCTGATAGAAGCTAGAATGCTGTTGGCCTTCTTGGCCACTAGGGCACACTGCTGGATCAACTGCAGCTGGCTATTGACTAGTACTCTCAGGTCTTTTCCCATTGGGCAGCTTTCTGGCCACTCTTCCCTAAGCCTGTAAAGTTACATGAGGTTGTTGCGATCCAAGTGCAGGACGCAGCACTTGGCCTTCTTGAACCTCATGCCATTGGACTCAGTCAATGAATCCAGCCTATTCAGATCCCTCTGTAGAGCCTCCCTGCCTTGGAATCATAGAATATTAGGGGTTGGAAGGGACCTCTGGAGATCATCGAGTCCAACCTCCCTGCCAGAGCAGGACCATAGAATCTAGGCCTTCAAGCACATCAACACACCCACCCAACTTGGTGTCATCTGCAGACTTACTGAGGGTATATTCAATTCCCTCATGTAGATCATGGACAAAGATATTAAACAGAACTGGCCCTAGCACTGAGCCCTGAGGAACACCACTTGTGACCAACCACCAACTGAGTTTAACTCCATTCACCACCACTCTCTGGGCTTAGCCATCCAGCCAGTTTTTTATTCAGTGAAGTATATGCTCACCCAAGCCCTGAGCAGCCAGTATCTCCAGGAGAATGCTGTTGGAAATGATGTCAAAAGCTTTACTGAAGTCCAGGTAGACAACATCCAGAGCCTTTCCCTCATCTGTTAAATGGGTCACCTTGTCATTGAAGAAAATCAGATTAGTCAAGTGGGACCTGCCATAAACCCATGCTGACGGGGCCTGATCACCTAGTTGTCGCGTACATGCCATGTGATGGCACTCAGGATGACCTTCTCCATAACCTTCTCTGGCACTGAGGTCTGGCTGCCAGGCCTGTAGTTCCCCAGATCCTCCTTCCAGCCCTTCTTGTAGATGGGTGTCCCATTTGCTAACTTTCAGTCAGCTGGGACCTCCCTGGTAAGCCAGGACTGCTGGATGATGAAAGGTGGATTGGTGAGCACATCCACCAGCCCCATCATTACTCTGGGGTGCTTCCCATCCAGCCTCCATAGATCTATGTCTGTCTAAGTGATGCAGCAGGTCACTAATCATCTCCCCTTGGATTATGGGGGCTTCATTCTTCTCCCTGTTCCTCTCTTCCAGGTCAGTGGGCTGAGTACCTGGAGAACAACTTAAATGCTGATTAAAAGAAGTTAAGTACCTCAGCCTTTTCCTCATCCTTTGTCACTGTATTTCCCCTTGCATCCAGTAAAGGATGGGGATTCTTCTTAGTCCTCCTTTTGCTGTTAACGTATTTATAGAAACATTATTAATTAACTTTTACAGCAGTAGCTAGATTAAGTTCTATTTGGGCTTTGGCCTTTCTAATTTTCTCACTGCACAACCTCATGACATCCTTGTAGTCCTCCTGAGTTGCTTTTCCCAACTTCCAAAGGTCATAAACTCTTTTTTTTCCTAAGTTCCAGCCAAACTCTCTTCAGCCAGGCTGATCTTTTTCCCCATTGACATGTCTTTCAGCTGTTAGGCACATTTAGAAACTGAATATAATATAGAATATTAACCATTTAACCATAATATCCATTTGCCCAGAGAGCAATCACCCGCATACTCTCTGAGTAGACTTTCATTGAAACTGGTCTATATCACGAAATCTTCCTTTTCCTGTGTTTGCTGGTAGATGACATGCCATGTAAACTGAAACATCTTTAAGACATCATTTTTAAGTTGACTTTTGTTTAATTGCTATCTTATGTTTGTAAAAGAGTTAGAGGTTATGTATTTCAAGTATCCTTCTACAATTTTAAAGAAGTATCTAGTGCTTTGAATAAATGTCCATTCTTTTTGAATTCCTAGTATGACTGTGAATCTATCGTTAAAATGAGATCCCTTTCTAGGAAATTAGATTAACACAAGCTTCACTTTTCTCAGTCTCTCTTGATCTTATTCAATCTATGCTGGGTCCTTTTATGGTACATATCACACATTCTCCTCACAGGAAACAAAATAAAGATGACTTTGAAGAAAACTGTTTTAATTCTTTCTGTTCCAAAGTTATATTTCACTGTATTGTTATCCAAGGCTTCTCTTCCACAGATAACTGTATTTTGAAAATTATGTTCTGGATTTAGACCTAAAAGTCATTCAGTCTTAGACATACTCTTATCTTTTTTGCAAAGTTGTTCAAGCTCTTACAGCTCCAGAGCTCTGGTGAGGAGCTGCTTATTTGCAGAGTTAGAGGAGGAAACACAGTATTTTAAATAGGTAGGAGCTAAGTCAACAAAAAGCCTTAAACAATTATAGAACAGAGTGTTGCATTGTGTTACTTTTTTCTGACTCAGTAAGTATTTAATATACAGTATAAAAGTGGTCCCTCTAAAGGACCAGAGATATTCAGCATATATAGGATATGCTCAAATTTATAGAAGTTGTCATACTAATGATGATTTATTTGGAAAGCAGTCAATGAAAAATTTCTAAATTTTTAAATTAAAATACAATTCTAGTAACTATTTCTCTCTAGCACTAAGGACTGATAACCTGAACTAAGTTATATAGCCTAGCAATTCTAGTGTGTCTGCTACTGGCACAGAAGAAACACGAGCTGATCAATTCAGTTTGCAATTACGTTTGGGAAAAGGGATTATGGAGACAAATACACTCAGCTGTTTTTTTCCCATGTGTCTAACATGAAATTAATCACTGAACCAATCTTTACCATGCTCTTACAGTATTGATCAATTCTAATCCTTTTTTAAGTCTGCAAAACCTAGTCGTGACATAGGGATCCTCAAGAACACAAAATGAAAGCATTAACTTCATGAAGCAATTTGTTCTCATACCCCTGAGATACAGAGTCAGCATACTACTGCATATATGTGAGCAACATAATTAGCTATGTAAATGGTTATTTCATATTTCTCATTCATTTTTTCTAGTTTACATTTTATTTAAAATGGAGCATCAGAGACTTTCTTTTAAATACTCAAAGACATCAATTTTCAGTTCTTCTGTCTCAGATACTATATTCTATCCTATAGTTCTAATAACCTTAATATGCTTTGTTCAAGGTGAGGGATGTGGATCCTTTTGTTTAAGAGGGCAACTTCAGCTGTCCCAAAAGATCAAATTATTTGACATAAAGCCAGTAAAAAAACTAAGTTTATAGTCCTCTACAGTAAACTGCATATACAAGTGAAGAAAGGCTTCTGTTATTGCAGGTTTGACTCATATTATACCTTTACTGCTGTTCTTATTTTTCATCCATTCATGAAACTCTTATATTCAACTAAGGGGACTTTAACTCCTGCTTTTTTGGCTTGGTAAAAGACACATGAGCATAATTTCCCAGATCTCCTGCCTTTTGTGAAATTATAGTATTTAAATACAAAAAAGAAAAAAAAAATGAGGATGCAAACAACTATGTAAAAAGGTCTGATCTGGCCTCCTTCAAGGCCTGGTGGCAGAGGAGAACAGATTAGTGCCTTCCTGCTGATAGCAGCCCTGAGCATACTTGGAGATTGATATGTGTACTTTAACTCTTTTCTCTTTTCACTAAGTAATGTAAAACTTTTTGAGTTTCCCTTATAGTCACAAACATAAAACAATATTATAATATTGGGAAAAAATACATAAATAGTTCTAAAATTTATTAAGGAAGCATAGATTCTAAGTCAGAATGGACAAGCCCAGTATTTTCATACTAGCTCTTCTTCACAGAAATCAGCAGTAACAAAGGCAACAGTAAAATTGTTTACAAGAAACAATTTTTAAAAAGAGTGATAACTGTCCACTAGTCTGATCATTCCTTTGTGGTCATGGGACATAAGGCTCTAACTTGGTAAGTATTTAATGTGTTGTAGTGGGTCTGGCTGAGCTGGTTTTCCACATAGCAGCAGTGTTTTGTGCTGGGAGCTAGAAGGGTGCTGATAACACACCCGTGTTGTGACTACTGCTGAGCAAGGATCACACAGCTCTTCCCAACATTCACCCCGCCAGTGGGATGTGGGGGGCAAGATCTTGGGAGGGGACACAACCAGGACAGCTGACCTGAACTGACCAAAGGGATATTCCATACCATATGATATCAGCTCAGCTATAAAGCTAGGGAGAACGAGGAGGTGGGGGAGGGCGTTCCGTTGTCCTCCAGAGCAACCGCTACGCGTCTTGGAGCCCTGCTTCCCAGGGAGTGGCCAAACATCACCTACTGATGGGAAGGAGAGAATAAACTTTGTTTTCCTTTGCTTCCGCGCGCAGATTTACTTGGCTTTTGCTTCTGTTATTATTAAACTACTTTTTGTTTCTCATCTTATTTTCCTCCCCTTTCTTTTTGCTCTGCTGAGGAGGGAGAGGGGAAGGAAAGGGGGGGTGATAGAGTGGCTTGGTGGGCACCTGGTGCTCAGCCAAGGTTAACCCACCACATGAATATAGTATAAAAATAATGAGTTAGCTTCCTTAATAAAATTTAAAGCCTCAGCTAAAATAGGGAGTCCCTTTTCAAGCATCATGCTTCAAGAAAAATGTGAGTGAAGACCCTAGAGAAGGACAGTAAATTATGAAAATACGAGGCCTTGAAAAACATGATTTCTGAGAAACTGTTGAAGGATCTATTTAGCTTTAAGAAGAAAAAACCTGAAGAGAAAAAATACAGACTAGTACAGGAAAGAAGAAAATACTTTGTTCCATGACTATAGTAAGCATAATGGTCTTACAGGGCATCAAAAGTGATATGTGTTTTCCATCAGGAAAAACTTCCTAATGGTGAGGGTACTGAACAACTGGAATAAACTGGAAAATGAGATTGTGGAGACTCTATTTTTTTTTAATGTTGGACTTTTTCTGTAAATGACAGCTACTGCTGATTGTAGTTTGGAACACAACTTGGGCAAGGTGATTTCATAAGGTACCTATAGGACTTGTTGCTTCAGCCTGCTAGAAATCTCTGAGAAAGATGTACAACATTTCAGCATTATTTCACGTGGCCAGAAGCCAAGCAGGAATATCATACATTAATAATATTGAAATAATTGACAACGTTCTTCATGAAGAAGTCGTGAATAACTGACGAAACACTAAGATAATTCATGAACCTGTAAGAAAAGCTGCAGGCACAGTTTGAGCCCCTCAGACTTGTTATTCAATATTTCACAGGGTTTGCAGTGCTCAACTGTACACTAAATCTGTCATGTCACTGAATGGTGGATTTCTAATGCTGATTTTAAATGCAAGATAATTTGCATACTTCCTGCAAACTTTTGTACACACTTTAAAATATGGTTTTCATGATTTTGTGAATATTATTTCAGTAATTAGAAAAAAACCAATGGAAAATTTCAGACAAACATCTTAAAGTCTAAGTTTCAATATGATTCTTGCAAGAACAGAAAAAAAAATACAAATTACTTTTTTTCCTGTTTCTTCATTCATAGATTTAGACACAATTGTCCTATTAATCATCTTTGTAGCCTTCCATTTCTTAAAAAGCAACAATTTATAAAATCTTCATTGTTGAATAAGTTACAACAGGACAATGTTACCTTTTCATATTTGTTTGGTATTTTGTGAGATTTCTGAATATGAAGATTCCTTAAAAGGTTCAGAATAGGAAAACAAAGCAAAGAAAAATTAAAGAATAAGAGTCTTTATACATGACTGTATTTATCAGAGGAATTAGGAAAAAAAAAGTAAATGGAAAAAACCAAATTTTTTTGTTTTTCAAAACTGAGAAAAATTATTAAATGTATTATAAACTAAAAAAAATCTTCTGAATATAATTGAAATGCAATATTTTTCTGAAAGACATTTTCTTATTGGAAAACTTTAATAAAAGTCTGGATAAGTCCTGCTGAAAATTTTGCAGAAGTTTCTCTTCTTTGTGTGTGTAACAGCATATATCATGTTAATATGTTAGTCTTCTTTAATCTGGAAAAGCCTATTATTCTCAGCTGCTCAGCTTGGAAGTCATGCCTTCTAGTCCTTTCATTATCTTTGTTGCCCTCCTAAGATCCTTTATTTTTCTTGCACTGTGGAAATATAAAACTACACACAGTATTCAAGGTCACACAAGGCCACACCAATGCTGAGTGTAGTTGGCTACTGGTTAGGTATACTATGCTTATTGCAGTCCAGGGTAGAGTTGGTCCTTTTGAATGCCAGGGCACATCATTTACTCGTATTGAGCTTACCATCAAGCCGGAATATGTACATCCAGGAATACACCACTCCAGATACAGAATCTGTCATTTGTCCTTGCTAATTTCATACGGCTGGTAACTGCCTAGTGTAGTCTGTCAAGGTCTCACTAACCTATCACTGTCTCTATGTAGGACCTCTCTACCCTCAAGGGAATCAACAGCTTTTCCTAATTTAGTATTGTTGGCAAACATAGTATGCACTCAACTCTGGTGTCTTGGTCATTGACAAAACTATTGAAGACAACTGGGCCTAAAATTGAACCTTGGGAACACCACTAGTGACTGGTCACCAGTTAGATGTTACCCCTTTCACTACAACTGTTTGATGTCTGTAGCCTGACTCCAATGCTGGACATTTTATCCACAAGGATAGTGTGAGAGACAGTATCAAAATCAGTGCTAAAATAAAAAAGACCTCACGTGCACTACCTTCCTTTCATCCACTAGTTGAGTAACCTTGTCATAAAAGGGTGTAGAATTCGCCATATCTATTGGCTGCTCAAGGTGGTGTTGTTCTACACCAGCTTATATCACTGCCATTAAAAAATTTCTTTCTTTCTTACTAAAATGGAGCATGTCTTTCCCAGAGATCTCTTAGATAGACTGGATCCCTGCTTGGGGTGGCTGGCTGATTCCAGACTCTGTGGCATGATTATCTTCAAAGTGAGACTTTAACTGTCATTGGTTGTCCTCACTTCTGGAAGCAGTTTGATGAACATTATGCAGGTATTACTTGAACAATGTATATATAGGCAAACATATAAGCAATTAGATGTAAGTAAGTTTGCTGCTTTACTAGTGGTTAATTTGTAAGAGTCTTTAATATTGAAATATATGCTTGCTGCTCCTATTGAAATATATATAGTTGTTTTTCTCATTGTAATTTTTTAGTAACTTGATATACACTCACTTTATTAACCATAACTGTACTTGGCTTTTAATAGTAATATGTAGTAACCTGTAATAAGGAAATTTAGGAAATAAAGCTTCAGTGTCTTTTTGCATTACAGAATCATACAAACCCATCATTGTGATCTTTACACACCCGCAGGCTCAGTAATGCTTTAGGTAATGACATCTGCAGTACTTTAAAATTACTAAAAAGGATTAATATTTTTGTTCCCAATCAGTAGGTTAAGTTCAAATGTACAGTTTTTTATTTTTCTAATAAAATTTATTGAGGTTGAAAATTTATTTTCACCAGTACATATATGCAGTTTTTGAGTTTACCTGTTCTTAAGCACAATCTCCACCCATGAATTTATTTTAATGGATGGAAAGTTCTAAAAGCTGAGATTAAAATAAAATCCAAGAGATAAGGGAGAAAAGGTCAGAAGGAAAAAAAGTTCACTTAAATATTTCAAATTTAAATATTTATTGGTTCAACTTCCATAAGTTATTTTGTGTTGGAATTTAGAAACATAGAATCATAGACTTATTAGGGTTGGAAAAGACTTCTAAGATCATCAAGTCAAATTGTCAAGCCAACACTACCATGACTACTAAGCCATGTCCCAAAGTGCCACATCTACACATTTTTTGAACACCTTCAGGGATAGTGATGCCACTATCACTTCCCTGGGCAGGCTGTTCTGCTACCTGACCACTCTTTCAGTAAAGAATTTTTTCCTAATATCCAATCTAAACCTCCCCTGGCATGACTTGAGGCCATTTCCTCTCATCTTGTCACTAGTTAGTTTGGAGAAAAGACAAATACCCACCTCTCTACAACCTCCTTTCAGGTAGTTGTAGAGAGCAAGAAGGTCTCCCCTCAGCCTTCTCTTCTCCAGACAAAATAGTCCCAAATCCCTCAACCTATTCTCATAAGACATGCTCTCCAGACACTTCACCAGCTTCGTTGCCCTTTGCTGGACCTGCTCTAGCACCTCAGTGTACCACTTATGCAGCAGCACTCAAAACTGAACACAGTACTCAAGCTGCAGCCTCACCAGTTCCGAGTAGAGGGACAGAATCATTTCCCTGCTCCTGCTGGAGTATTTTTGATAAAGGCCAGGATGCTGTTAGCCTTCTTGGCCACCTGGCCACGTGGTTGGCTCAAGTTCAGCCAGCTGTCTGCCGTGATTGAAGAGACGGGACAAAGCTTGATGCAAGCAAATGTCGTTTTATTGTACACAATCATTCGCTTATATATGCTTATATCGACTGCGTGTTTTAAACAGATTGGTTATTTAAACATATTTTACTTATACGGCTACATTTAATTGGTTACAATACATTACCTCATTAGTTCATAAATAGCAAACTAAAAGACACCTTCCAAGAAGTCTGTCGCCATAACAATACATTGTTTAACTTTTTACGGCAGGGCGCCTGACCTTGTTTATCTTTGCACCCTCTTATCTTCCCAAGGTTTCTGGGTCATAGAGGCCAGTGAACTTTACTAATCAGTTGCATAATGTCTGAATTTCTGTTTTGCAGACTCCTTTGTACAGCTGTCCACCAGCACCTCCAGATCCTTTTCTGCCAGCCAGCTTTCCAGCCACTCTTCCCTAAGCCTGTAGCATTGCATGGGGTTGTTGTGGCTGAAGTGCAGGACCTGACACTTGGCCGGGTTAAACTTCATACAGTTAAACCTCAGCCCATCAATCCAGCCTGTCCAGATCCCTTTGCAAAGCCTTCCTACCCTTGAGCAGATCAACACTCCCGCTCAATTTCGTGTCATCTGCAAGCTTACTGAGTGTGCCCTTGATCCCCTCATCCATTGATAAAGATATTAAACAGAACGGGCCCTAGCACTGAGCCCTGAGGAACACTGCTTGTGACCCACCACCAACTAGATTTAATTCCATTCATTACAACTCTCTGGGCTTGACCATCCAGCCAGTTTTTAACCCAGTGAAGAGTCCACCTGTCTACACCATGAGCTGCCAGCTTGTTCAACAGGATGCTGTGGGAGATGGTGTCAAAGGCTTTACTAAAGTCCAGGAAGACAACAGCCACCATTGAGCCATTCCCTCATCCGCTAAGTGGGTCACCCTGTCATCAAAGAAAATCAGGTTAGTCAAGTGGGACCTGCCTTCCGTGAACCCATGCTGGCTGGGCCTTATCCCCTGGTTATCCTGCATGTGCTGTGTGAGCACACTCAGGGTTCACTGTTGCATAATCTTTCCCAGTACAGAAGCCAGGCTGACAGGCCTGTAGTTCCCCAGATCCTCCTTCCAGCTCTTCTTGTAGATGGCTGTCACAAGTCTCCAGTCATCTGGCACCTTCCCTGTTAACCAGGACTGCTGAGAAATGATGGAGATTGGCTTGGCAAGCTCCTCCACCAGCTCCCCCAGCGCTCTCAGGTGGATCTCATCCAGCCCCATAGACTTGTGAGTATCTAGATGGTGTAGCAAGTTGCTAATTGCTTCATTCTGAATTATGGGGGGTTTATCCTTCCCTCCATCTCTCTTGATCTCAGGGGGCTGAATACCCTGAGAATAACTGGTCTGACTATTAAAGAATGAGGCAAAGAAGGCATGAAGTGCCTCAGCCTTTTCCTCATCCTTGGTGACAGTTTTCCCACCTGCATGCAATAAAGGGTGGAAATTCTTCTTGGTCTTTTTTTTTATTTGCCAAAAATAAAAACAGTAAGAATAATAGATTGAATAAAATCGTCAAATGCCAGCAACTACAGTGGCCCTTCAGGTTGTGTATAACAAACTTAAAAGCAAATGTTTAATAGGTCTAAAGAAAATATTTCAGCTGACCTAAAAATAATTTTGCAGGAGTTGAACAACTTTCAATCAGATGAGAACAACTTACATTAATTCACTTTAGTTCTTTCCCAATGTTTGTCTGGCCAAGGTCTTAAAGTATGTTTCACAGATTATTTCACCTCAATATCTATGCATGTGCTCTAGTTTATTCCCATAGTATTTGCATAATGGTGTATAATTAGAGGTAGGTATAGAATATGAAAGCTATAGAAAAAAAGCTCTTACTTATCATAGGGAAAAGAAAATGTATTTTTAGTTTGTTTATTTAATTTTCAGTATACACAGACATATCAAAAAAGTTCAAGACTGCTGTGCTCATGAGAAAAACATCCTGACAGATCTGAAAGAATAATTAATTCTTTTTCCAAATATCCCTGTGGGAAAATGTGTATTTATATAGAAGACAATAAACTCATTTTCTCTGTAAAAGTAGTTTAAAATCTTTTTATGTTTGGTGTGGATAATATAAGACACTGTGTTGGATTATATCACCATGAACTTCATTAGGACTAGAAATGCAAAATCCTACTTTTACACAGGAAATTTCTGTTTCATTAAAACCCAAAGATTTATATCTTCCATTACATCAAAGGTGTTTGATGTTTGACTATTCATTGTTTTCTGTAAACTACATAACACTAAATTCCCTGGTAAAATGCTAAATATACCCTCAGTTTCTGTTGTAAGAAGATGTACAGCATTGTTTTCCAACTGATAGTAAGTTGCTTCCAAGCACAGAAGAAAAGTAGCTTTTTATTCTGTTATTGAAGTAAAAATAGTCTAAGTACTGATTTCCATTTGAAGTCTCCATTCTCTTCTGTCCATAAAAGACAGATACTATTCCCTTTCTTTCTAAATGGCAGTTTAGATTATTTGGGATTGTGTTAATAGTTTTACTACATTTCTTCTATTTGATAGGGTGACTTCAGGCTGTTACAAATGGAAATATTACTTTTTTCTAAAGCAAGCACTTCATGTATTCACTCTCTCTCACAAGATCTACCCTCATTTTCAGAATTTCACGAGGAGGCTCAGTGGCTTTAACCACTGTCCTGTAGCAGTCCTGTAATTTCATCCATGGGTAGCAGAGACCACTGGTCATGTTTGCTTTTCATACTGATAGGCTTCGTTTCAAAGAAGAAATATTATTTTTGAAAGAAAGACTGAAACCGCTGAGTCTATTTATGCTCTCCCTGTTAGAAGCTTGTTTCTTCCCTTCCTCAACTGATATTTATACTTGCAGGTAATAAATCTAGTTCCTTCCTAATTTTGGCAACTCTGAAAACTACCACAATGTCATCTTTAGCAAGAAAGAAAGAGGTACCTCTCCTGCATATAGCCAAAACCACATTTTCTTCCTAAATCAGAAACAATGCACTTTGAGAAATACATAGAATTAGTAACACATACATGGGAGATTCACTAAAGCTCAAAAGTTATTAATACTGGGAAGGAACAAGTTACATTATTTATTAGAAAATTATTACATGGAGTCAGTAAAGGCAAGCACCAATTAAAAACTCGAGTACCTAAGCAGGTCTTGGGCTTGCGCTTATCTAAGGGTCTGTAACTAAATATTTATACATTATATGTGAACAAAAAGGATGATGCCTAGAAATATCAAATGCTAAACATTTTGTATGAGTTATCTGGGTGTTGTATTATGCAGAAACACCTGAATTTTGAGAGGGCTAAGAATGCTGATACTCTTAGATAATGACTTCCAATAGTTCTCAAAAGATACCTAAGTCAGAAGATGACTTTGAAGCCCAGCTAGAGTGGTTAGTATAAAAAATGTAGCATCAGTTACATTCCTTTAAAAGACAGTATCAGTGTTTTCCTTACATGATATCCTAGTGTTTAGAGAATTTTCAGAAATAGCAAGGAAATTATTAATTTTTGTCTCTTCTCCGTCTTGAAATTCTGAATGCCATAACGCCCACACTATGGTTTCTATAGTCAAAATGTGATACATGAATCCTCTGCCTATGTAAAGTCCAAGATAGCAAACTAACAGCAGGGTCCATAGCACATAAACATGACACTTAATCACAGAATCATAAAATGGTTTGGGTTGGAAGCAAGCTTAAAGATAATCTAGTTCCATGACCCCCTGCTATGGGTAGGGACACCTCCCACTATATCGTGTTACTCAAAGTCCCATCCAACCTGGCCTTGAATGTTTCCAAGGAGGGAGCATCCACCATCTCTCTGGGCAACATGTCTCATTGTCTCACCACCCTAACAGTAAAGAGATCACAGTCTGATATCTAAACTAAATCTACCTTCTTTCAGTTTAAAAACACTACCCTTCATCCTATTACTATAGCCTTGATAAAAAGACCCTCCTCATCTTTCCTGTAGGTCCACTTTAAGTACTGGAAGGCTGCAATAAGGTCGCCTCACAGCCTTCTCTTCTCCAGGCTGAACAACTTCAGTGCTCTCAGCCTGTCCTCATAGAAGAGGTGTTCCAGCCACTGAATAGGGCCATCTTAGAGGCCCTCCTGTAACCACTTGAGCCGATCTTTCCTATGCTGGGGCCCCAGAGCTGGACACAGTACTCCAGATGGAGTCTCATGACTGGAGTAGAGGGGGAGAATAACCTCCCTTGATCTGCTGGCCTTGCTTCTGTTGATGCAGCCCAGGATATGGTTGGTTTTTTGGGCTGTGGGCACCCATTGCCGGCTCAGATTCAGTTTTTCATGGACCAGTGCCCCCCAAGTCTTTCTCCTCAGGACTGCTTTCTCATTGCGTAGCCTATATTTGTGCTTGGAACTGACTCAAGCCATGTGCGAGGTCCTGCACTTGGCCTTGTTGAACTTCATGAGGTTGGCATGGGCCCACCTCTAAAGCCTGTCAAGGTCTGTCTGCATGGCATCCCATCCATCCAGCCTGTCAACTGCACCACACAGCTTGGTGTCATAGGCAAATTCGAGGAGGGTGCACTCAGTCCCACTGTCCATGTCACCAAAAATGATGTTTAATAGTGCCAATACTGACCGCTGAGGAACACTACTCATCACTGGCCTCACTTATACATTGAGCCTTTACTGCAGCTTTTTGAGTGCAACCATTCAGCCAATTCCTTATCCACTAAGTGAGTCATTCATCAAATCCATGTCTCTCCAATTTAGAGACAAGGATGTCATGCGGGACAGTGTGAAATACTCCGCACAAGTACAGGTAAATTATGTCAGTTGCTTTTCCCTTATCCAACAATACTGTAACTCTGTTGTAGAAGGCCACCAAATTTGTCAGGCACAATTTGCTCTTAGTAAAGCCATGTTGGCTGTCACTAATAATTTCCTTACTTTTCATGTGCCCTAGTATAGTTCCAGGTGGGTCTGCTCCATGATCTTGCTGGGAACAGAGGTGAGACTGACTGGCCTGTAGTTTCCCAGGTCTTCCTTTTTAAAAATGGTGGTTGTGTTTCCCCTTTTCCAGTCCTGGGAATTCATTTCTGCTCCATCATATTCAGTTATCATATTCAAAGACTTTAAGCAATAATGTTCAATACTTATTGTAAATAAAAAGGACTAACTTTTGATCTGTACTGGGGAAAAGGGAAGAGGAGACGAAGACTGGTGTCTGTTGCATGAATGGGCAATCTTTTGTCTTCCCCTCATTTGCCATTCTTCTCCACTTTACTCTCTCCATCCATCCACCCATGCTAGCACATAGGCAAGGCATTGGTTACGTCCCTTTGTATTTTGTGATTAAGCATGTAGATTAGATAAGTCTTAGGAAATCTCTGTTTTATTTTTCATTTTAGTGAAGTTCTCCTGAAAAGTACTATTTGGCTTCTGAACAATACTTCTGTTCCTTCCGATTCACAAAATGTTTGTCACATGAAACGGTAATATTGTACATTAAAACAGTGTTTCTTTCAGCTTTTGAAAAAATAGCAAAAAAAAGTTGAAGTGAATTGCTATGAGGCTATAAAATAAGAACAAAATTATACATACATCTCAAATGAGAATGACACAAATGAGTTTAATTACAGTGTAACAGAGATTCTTGAAATGTTGGTTCTTATGATGCCCATTTTGCAATTTCTGTTTTGTAGAATGCCAATGTGCAATCAAAGATAGTAGCAAAGAGGTATTATGATATTCTGAATTGCAGCCACAGGCATTCTTGACTAGTAGTACCTGAAGGACATATTTTATCTAAATCCTTGAATAATAATGTGGAATGTAGTCCCAGAAGACACCATTCATTGTCCAATGTGTTTTCTCTTTCTGTAGTGAATATTACAGAGACAAACCTGTATAGGTTGGCAAAAGTTCTTGGCAGACATTTGCTGATGCTTCAAAATCAATTTTCATTTTGGATCATATTTTAATTGAGTGTGTAGGGATACATTAATGTTTGGTATTCTTTCCTTCTCCAGACTCTTTCAAACGACAATGGCTACCATTTGATGACATGCTGACTCAAGATTCACTCTGACTGGAATAAGCTTAAGGAAAATGTGATTAAGACTGGGGCATCTGATAACTGCTCTGTGAAAGTTATACTTAACAAAGTCCTCTTGTCTTGAACAAGTTCCTTCTGAAAACACTGATGTTACCCCACACACTATTCAACCTTACTGTTTTACTTACTAACAAGTAACTTGCTTGGTATGTTATACAGCAGTGTTTACATTACTGCCGTTGCAAAGATACTGCATTCATAAATATATGTAAAATAAATACTCAAAAACTACTAGAGAATTAGTAAATACTTTATCATCTACAGGACACAATTTCTCTTACTCCTGTAATAGTACTAGTAGACATTGCAAAATATATGGGTGTAGTTTACTACATAATATTTATTTTATAGTTCATATCAAAGCTTGCATATGTCAATTTATAACTTCACTTATATTAACACACTCCATGAGATCAAATCTGTGGGACATATCAATTAGGTGCTTTTTATTAACTAGTTAATCTATTTCTTTCATTTGTGTAGGGAATCTTCATTCCTGTAAAGAAATAATCATAATGGATGAAATTCATTTTAGTGCAGAGTGGAAAGATTTACTTACCTTTCCACACAGGGCTGAAAAGTGGATTATAGTTTTGTTGGTTTTATCTTCTGTACAGGAATACATTCTAACCCTCCCGATAAAAAAAAAAAATGTTCAAGATAGCTACATATGCAGGGCTTCTTTAGATAAATGAAATATTTGCCTACTACAGTAATTAGTAGTTTTGCCTACATATTGTTAAGCCAGGTCTCATGGCATATTCCATCCTTTCCTTGAAGAAAGTTGATACAGGTACTTACTTTCAATTTACTCAACCAAGAAGTTTTATTGTGAACCCTTCTACAGGTGTTAACCTGACACAGGAATAAAACAGCTTGTTCTAGTGGCTGTTATTGAGGAATATCATCTAACGAAAAAGACACGCATTCCTAACATGGCTATTGCCTTAGATTCCTACTGAGATATCCATGAAAATCTACACAGATAGTGAAGGCATTCCTTCTTCACAAGTGTGCATAAATTGTCTAATACCAGGGGGTGATATATGAAGGCAGATTTGAAAAGAAAGGAATCTTGATGTCATGTATCTTATTTGGAGACAGGAGCAACTGGATGGCCTGTGATAGTTTGCTACTTGGGCTAATTAATTGGCAGGGAAGTGTTTGGAAAGTGAAGGAGGGAAGGGTATGATGTGTTATGAATTTGTGTCTGGAAGTGACACTTTTAGTCATGAAAAGGATGGAGAAAGATTTGCATGTGATATATTTTCACTGAAGAATATTAACAATGTCATCATTAAGATTCTAGGTTTCACTTTGACAGGAATATGAAGGATTTTTTTATAGGTAATGCAAACATGAGAAAATAAAACCTGTCAACTATATACATTAAACTTTACCTAGAGTTACACATCTTTGTCTGGTATAGGTATGTACTTGCTTGCCATAAACAAATCTTTAAACCGAACATGTATTTATTACTGCTAAATTTCTCATCATCTTTTCAACAATCTGTGGGGAAACTGTGTCTGTGTTTTTCTTCATGCAGTATTTTACCTACTTCAAGATATTATCCATTAGGAACATTTTCCTCTTTGACTGCTCTTTTAAAGTTCCTACCTCTAGATAAACCAATGTGAAGATGATTTATTTATCAATGTTGACACTATTCACTCACATAGTGGTTAAGATGGCATTCCTCTGGAGTCAGGCTTTCTGATAACTTATCAAAATTATTGACACAGCTTGCTCTTGAACACAAGAGAAAGGTAGCTAATTCTAATCAGATACACACAAAACCTGAAATGAAGATATTATTATCTCTGTAATCATTTCAGAAACACACTGTTGTAAAAATAGATATGTACTTTTTTTCTTGTGTTCTGTTTGCTCAAGTGTAGCATCCAAGAAATCACTTTGTAAATAATAATCTCAATGTCTAATTTCTCACAATGTTTCTTGTTAAATGTTGTAAAGACATCAGTTGCTTTTTTTTTTTTCTTTAACATGTACAGTCTGCAGACAGAAACTACATTTCTTTCTGCAATTATTAACAGGGTCTGAGAGACTGACAGGAAAACCTCAGATGTCATGAGCTACATTATGCTCAAAATAAGTATAGAGAAGCAGCTGTGCTTTTCTGAGTCTTCTGGTTTGCTTTAGTCTAGCTGTAGTCAATAAAACTGGTTAGCCACATAGTACTTCACCAGAAATAATTGCAGGTCTTCCCTTTATGGAAATTTTATAAAATGGCCGTATGAGAAGACATTTTTAGCATAGTCTCTAGCCACAAGAGTAAAGCAGGCTATTAATATTTCCCTTTCCATCAAAAACACTGATTTAAAAATCATCAATGCACACAGATATATTTCAAATCAAGATTTCATCAAGTGGCTGACACAAAGCCTGCTGGAGTTACTGGAATGATTCCCACTGACCGCAGTGGTTTTTAGACTAGGGCCCAGATGTCTCCGATTCTATTGTGCTTAGCAAAAACAAATCACTTAAATGGCAAATTACTCATTCTGGATTGTGTGTCCTCTGTGGAAGACTCAGGCTTTACCACGAAAACTCACAGTTTGAAAAGCACAGCAGTAAATGATGACACTGAGAGTGAGACATTAGACGGTTATTGAACACTGCAAGTTTTACTGAACAGAAAGAAAATGTTTTCAATGGCTTTCAAACTAAACTGTAACACAACTTAGCATGACACACCATCCTTCTTGCAAGCTTCACTAAACATTTTACCACAAGAGTTAATCATAAATTCACACTTGTATAGTGAGATGTGTTCATGTTAATACATGAGGGTGTCTGAGGAAGTACTCAGGCTCCTGACTTGTAAAAGTTCATCTTCACCTGCCTACTGGAGTTCATCCAATGACTATTGCAGTGGTAGGTAACAATTTGGGTTTTACTTGGAAATAAACTTTCAAAAGGAGCAAAAGTTTGCCAGAAGTGTATATAGTCAGTCTGCCATTTGGAAGACTTGTTCTTTGCCCCTGGCATCAGGAAGTAAAAGTTAGCTTCCCTGCGGCATTTCTAAAGTGACTTGAAAAAAAAATGTTGGGCAAGGATCCTTTACCTTCTCTCCCTAGCAGATTTTAAAGCCAAGTCATTCACTGCATCCATACAGTGATTTGTGCCACCAAAGAATGACTGACGACTTTGGGTTTCTGGTGAAATGCAAACATTTTCTGGCTTTTAGTACAGCTGAGTGGTCACTGAAGAATGTTTCAGTCAGAACTTCTTCACCACTAATCACCTGATTATACAGTCAGGGAACAGATACTCTGGCACAGGACTTCAGCGGAGGAGAATAATATTCTAAATTTCAGATAACAAGTTACCGAAGTCAGGTGTCTATCAGCATTTCCTTAGCTCAGTACTGTTATCACTGTTTTTTTGTGGTTTGCTTAACAGTTTGTCAAATATTGATGCCTAATTAATAAGCCTGTTTACAGCACTCATGGGGAGAGAAGGCTGTAATGCTGTGGTTAGCAGAGAGAAACTTTTTATGCGAGAATTAGAGAGTGTTTAGCCATATTCCCTTCCCAGCTGTGGCAGCACCAGCATCTGGCCTTGGCTGCCTAAGAAGAGCCTTATGCTAAGTACTTAAACTAGAGTCACATGCTAAGAGGCAAATGGGGATACGTGGAAATTCAATTTGCAGAAATGAGTAACCCTTGAACCTTTCTAGCATTTCTTGCATCTGCCTTTAAGGCTATGTAAATCCAGGGAACTGTATGACGTGGTTGGATGGGGTCAGTTTCGATGGGGCTCTGTGCAACCTGATCTAGTTAAACATGTCCTTCCACACTATGAGGGGGTTAGACTAGATGACCTTTAAAGGACACCACTGACAGACCTCAGCAAGATGCAACCAGCTCCAACAGAAGCCACACCCAACAGGAAACTCCTCCAACAGATCAGCTCCTAGTTAATATAATCCTGGCCTCACCCACCACCCCAGCGGCAACAACCTGGGTGAGGGTGGAGCCACAGAGACACAAGTGGGCCATGTGCTGTCTCTGGAACATGAAGCCGATAGGAAAACCAAAACATTCTGCTAGGTTGTGACTCTTTCACAGGTCAACTCCAACCTGGGGCCCACAACCCAGGCCCCAGCACTTCACTATACAACTATGATAATTAGTTCCAGGAGATAGAATGAATATATATAACTTTTCCAGGAAATTTGATGCATCTGTATGTAACAGAGTGATATAAGCCTGTGTCTGATGCTATGCACGGCATGCATGATATGCAGAACTATCCCCCATGCATCTGATGCTGAATAAAGGGTGCCTGCTCTTTAATTCTACATTGGTGTTAAAGAGTTTTACTCCTGATTTCGTTGACACTACTATAAAGTAAATTTTTCTCACTTCACATATTTGAACCGATATTTTTAAACAGTTCAAGCACACAGTTCTCCTTTTTTTTCTAGAATAAATGAGATGTTTTTTAAATTACCTGTTCCTATAAGCAACTGCAATAATAATTTAAACAAGCAAGAGTTTTAGGATATTCTCATCTAATACTAGTAGTTTCATTTTCTAACCTTTGCCCTCATTGGCTGCTGCAGCAAGAAAAATGTGTTTAATTGTTTACCAGCATATAAACACAACACTTTTAGTAGCTGTTCCATTTTCTTTAGCAAAAATTAAGTAAATTTATATTCTTAACAGTGTATCTATAGCACCTGTCCAAATGCACCACAAACTGCATTCAATGACAGTAGATTATATTCAAATTTTCTGAGCAGTGGTGGATGACAGAGAGCAAAATTCTAGGCTATATTACTTGGGATGTGAAAATAATGTTACAATTTCTAGTTCAGCTACCATCTTCAAATTAATATCTTGAGATCACACCAATGAAAGGAATAAATTCAAATTTGTGTAATGTAGCATTTTCAAAGAGTGTACTGAATAATTTTATTGCAGTATGTCAGTGTAATTACTATACACTGAAGAAAAAAATTAGCTGGTGCATTGTGATAAAGGTTGCTTTGAATGGAATTTACACTGTGTGTGCAACTGAGTAAGCTCATGAGAGTATTAAGCATAGAAAAAGTAATAGCATGCCGTTAAATCAACCTCAAAATCCTCTGTGCAAAATTCTACTTTATTTAATTTTGCTCTTCTATTTTAGGTTTCACATCTGAGATGCTATAATCTTATCTTTATCAAGCCGGTTTGCTCTTTCTCACTTTAACAATCAAGGATCCTTGACGACTGGCTTTAGATGTCATCTCAGGGGAGTGCAGCAATGCCTGTGAAAAACCTTATCTGGAAATGACAGATCATTTAGTTTGCCTCCTTCCCATCTGATCTCAGAATTTTGCTTTTAATGACTGTCATTGAACAGTGGAGAAGTAGATGACACTGAGCTTTGTTTCATCAGTGCAGAAAGGAAAAGTAATAATGAGAAAAGTGTTTTACTAGAAATCAGGCTAACAAATATCAAGCTGTTTATTGTTTTAAAGTAAGCACTGACTATATCAATTTCTTCCACAGCCACAAAATAACATGTAATCTGTTGTTTGCCAGTTTTCCATATGAATTATCCTAAGAACTGTGAAGCAAGGATGCTTGCAATGGACAGTGTTTATTTATCCTGCCACAGGACAGTAAGTATACGACTCAATAATGTGACATGTTTAGACTCCAAGGAGATAAAATAAAACCATCAGGGTGGCAAGCTCACACACCAGGCTTGTAGGAAGACTAACACTGCATTCTGCTACCTATACCTGCAGCCACCTGAAGAGATAGCAGTAATAGTGCAAAAATTAAAAACAGGAAAAAAAATTGCCCCCTGCTTCCTTTGAAAATATATTTACAGGATGGTACTGGGCAAAAACTAGGTAAAACAAAAAAGAATCAAAACAGTGATGGAGCTTATGCAGGAAAAGTTAGCAAATATATTTTGAATTTTTTATAACTTGTGGTGCAGAGTGATATATTCAGAGGAAAGGAGAAAAAGAGCAAACAAAGATGTAGTAAAAGGCTTCCATATTACCTATGGAAGTAGCAAGAATGAGTAGTGTATCTGGCAAATGAGTAGAATATTACTGTAAAAAAAAGAGAAGATGGAAAGAAAAAGTACCCATACTCCTTTGTCAGTTACCATTAAATTTTAGCGTCAGAAAACAGGTTAGTATGGAAAGCAGAGAGATATGAGATGGTATTTAACTGAAAATAATCTCTACTTCTTACTTTATTTGGATTTCTTTTTTCATTTATCTACACTAATCCACAAATGTCACATAGGGCTTATAAAATCAGTGATATTTTGGTATATTTAAATATCTGAAAAATTAAGTAAGAGTCTTAAATGCTGACATCAGCCTATTCTATTCCACAAGCCCAGTTCAGCATTGGCTTTTCTAGTTCGCATAACTTCAGAACTGAACAAAGTTTCAGAGTAGTCAATGAGAACACCAAACACCGAAATTGCACATTTATTTCACTGTTTTCCTCCTCAGAATCCACATACAAATGCATAGAGGTGGAATCACAAGAGGGACTCAGATGGTCCAAGTTCAGTATTTCGGAACTGACAACCAAAGGAAAATAAAATACTTTTATGAGGATTTTAGCCCCATCCTTTAGACCTACAGTTAATGCTACTGTACCTTAAATGATAGATTTTAATATTTCCAATTGAGAGACAGAGAAATATTTTTTTTAAGTCTGCAAATTAGGGCATACACTTGGATGGGAGAGATCTATACTTCAGTCTCCTATCCAATTAATATATAAGCTTTTAAAATTAAGTTATTAAAATATTAAGAAAACTTCTTGAAGATCAGCTTTTACCCACTAGCGATTCTCATACAAAGTTAAGCTTTTATTTTCTTTTTCTTGCCCAGCTGATATTAAGTGTATCAAAAATATTGCAAGTCTTTAAGTAGACATGAGTTCAAAAGCCTCAAGGCAGAACATGCTATACTATGGTGTTCTACTGGTCTACGGATAAAAGGAAATGGGGATTCACTTTTCTTCACATACAATAAGGGATTGAATCTAAACTTTTTAGGCAAACTCTGTAGCCACTGGCCATCAGAAAGGAAGAAGCTTCCGTGATCTAGTCAATGAATTTTGTTTTTTTGAAGGACTGTCCTCTTAAAAACAAACAAACGAACAATAAAAACCCTGAAGGTTTTTTTAACTTCAAACTCATAAAAAGCACCCACTGCAGCTCAGTTTTATGTGTTTAACTCCAAAGCATACATGAAGAACAAGACACTATCTTGCATTGTTTTCCTGATGCCTTCCCTTCCTCAGCATGTTGTCTTTTGTTGTTCATGTTTACAGGTGAACTTACACATGGCATTAGTGCCCCAATTAGAGTTCATATATTAAATTCTTCAGGCTACTACCTGAAAATTCATTATGCTGAGTAGCTGCTAACTATTTTTATGGCTATAAACCACAGAATAACTTGGGCAATTAAAAGGTTCATTTAGGAACGTCTAAGACAATCTGCAAACTGCATCGTCTCCCCTCAATGAGTCCCAGACTTGGCTCAGATATAACACTGTTTCTTCCTGAATGCTTTTCAAAACTGTTATTTGTTAGATAGAAATTTTGTGCTGGAGCATCAGCATTCCTCAAATAGTCATTGAAAATAAAATTTAGATTTTAGAAATTATGTAAAGTAGTGAAGTTTATTTGACTAAAACCTTACAGGTATTTAAGTATTATTTTATTGTGCTGATGTGAATAATAGTTGAAAATTAGTTGAAATAGTTAAAATCTTAACTGTGATGCCAAAACCAACAGGAAATATCTGATATACAAGTTAAAAAATGTAATCTATTGCTCTCACTAAAATTATGGCTGTTAATGAAATACAGATTAATACTATGAAAAGAGGATTTTATCCTGAACACTTGTTGGACCTTAGTGATAATTTATGATGCAATTGCTAAAGCAATGAAAAGAAATAGATCTTGGTATCATAAAAAGTTGATGTAGATAATACCTCCATATGAATGAACGGGATGAAATTAAATATAAGCAGTCAAAGTGTTGACAAATTAAAAACATATTGTATTCACTTCCAGTCAAATTAAACTTTTTAACTCAGTCACACAGATCTTGTCAAAATAGAAATGTAGCCATGTCTTTGAAAAGTAAAAATCTATCCAGCACCCCATTGAAGGAAACCATCAATAATGCAGACTCTGCAAAGAATATTCTCTCCTTCTCTCACATATTATGCATAGCAATGTTGCTAGAAAAAAATGCGATCAAATTGCAGTTGCATTATTTTTCTGCTGATCTTTTTTTTTTTTTAAATCCATCCATGCTGAAATCTATACTTCAAAAGCATCTCTATTTCTACTATTTTTGGATTTCTTCAAACAAACAGACAAACAAATCTATTTCCCCACCCTGCCTGCTGCAAAAGTCAAGGAGTGGTATGGAAGGGATGTCATCCAGAGGGACCTCAGCAGGCTTGAGAGGTGGGCCCATGCAAACCTCAGGAAGCTCAACAAGGCCAAGTGCAAGGTCCTGCACCTGGGTTGAGGAAAGCGCAAGTGCACAGTCTGGGCAATGAGTGGACTGAGAGCAGTCTTGAGGAGAAAGAATTGGGGTTGCTGGTTGATGAAAAGCTCAACATGAGCCAGCAATGCACTAGTGCAGCCCAGAAAGCCAACTGTACCCTGGGCTGCATCAAAAGAAGTGTGGCCAGCAGGTTGAGGGAAGTGATTCTACCCCTCTACTCTTTCTCATGAGACCCCACCTGGAGTATTGCACTCAGGTCTGGAGCGCCCAGAACAAGAAGGACATGGATCTGTTGGAAAGGTTACAGAGGAGGGCTACGAAGATGATTAGGGGGCTGGAACACCTCTCCTAGGAGGACAGGTCGAGAGAGTTGAAGTTGTTCAGCCTGGAGAAGAGAAGACTCCAGTAAGAGCTTATTGTGACCTTCCAGTATCTGAAGGAGGCCCACAAGAAGGCTGGGAAGGGTCTTTTTACAAAGGCCTGTAGTGACAGAACAAAGGGTAATGGGTTCAAACTGGAAAAGGATAGATTTAGATTGGAAATTAGGAGGAAATTCTTCTCTCTGAGGGTGGTGAGACACTGGAACAAGTTGCTTGGGGGGTTGTGGATGTTCCATCCCTGGAGGTGTTCAAGGCCAGGTTGGATGAGGTATTGAGCAACCTGGTCTAGTGGGAGGTGTCTGTGCCCATGGCAGGGTGGTTGGAATGAGATGATATTTGAGGTCCCTTCCAACCCAAACCATTCTATGATTCTTCTGCTATATGCTGACAGTTAGATGGAAAATTAGGAATAAATGGAGGTTAGGATTTTTATTCTTTCAGCTGCCACCATAGCAGTGTCTGTGGGAATAATTCTTTCAGGAAAGTGTGCCATGCTACAGTCATAATCCTGTAGCATGTTAGTTACTCTTCATCTACAAAGTGTGTAGGTGATCTGCATGACAGAATGAAGCAGGCTCAGGAGATGAAATCTTAAGAGATCCTAGCCTCTAAAAAGGAATCAGCTTCTATGCAGCAACCTATTTATGGGTTAAGCTTGCTTAGTATCTCGAGGAAAGGTTTGGAGATTTATCCATTTATCTCAGTGGCCCTTCTTGCCCACCACATTAATTGGTGGATGACTCTATTTCAGTGCAAAGACGATAGCTTTTCTCAATGAAGTGAGTATTAGATTGTTTCAATGTAAGCAAAACCATATTCCTTCAAATTTCATTACTGGATATGGATGAAACATTTTTTCAGTATTTTCAAACCACCACTAAAGAAATGCTTTCATATCCCCAGTTGCTTCTTATCATTACGGAGATTATGTTGTCAGCTTTTCTGATTGCAGCAAGCTGAATCCTCTGTACTCTAGAATGAGTATGTTCTGCCTTGAAAAACCTCTTGATCTTCTTCAGTTCTTTCCTGACACAGAAAACCGGTGGTGTGCAAGCCCTGACACACTTTCACTGTTGTTATGAAGGAGATACATACATATAATTGTCTACATAAACCATTTCAGAATAAATCTGAGTAACTTTTTTTTTTTTTTAATTTATTTGTTTGGTTCGTGGGTTGTTTTTTTGTTTGGTTGTGTTGTTTTTCTCTAGACCAAGACTTTCTGTTATAAACCACTGAGAAACTCACATACACACACAGTTGGATGTTTCCATGCTTAAGAACAGACTTAAAAGTCATCAGCACTAAAAGGTTTTGCCATACAATCCCTGATGTTCCAATCGTTGGAGCTAAATTAATAATTTAATTGTTCTTCCCTCTCTTTTCTGTCCCTTCACTGCCAGTGACAGTGATTATAGCTCTACACTTCTCTTCAGAAAGCTCTCCAGAGTACAGCAGCAAACAAAAGCATGTTTTGTATGCAAATGAAAGAGTTCCCTCATTATTTCCACTCAAGCTTGGATCTAGGTCATGGCCAGATCCACATGCTGAGCTGTAATATCTAAACCCTGAACTTTATACTATAGCTTAGATGACAGATAAAATCCTTAAAATGATGAATGACAGCATGTGGAAGGTATGGCTTGCCATCCATGCATGGATTTTACAAAATGAAAACAGATCATAGTAAATGCAAGAGTATAAAATAAAGGAAGAAATCTATTTATGTTGAAGCAATTAGTTACAGGACATCTAAGAAGCATCTCTTACTAATTCTCTAGGCAGCTCTTCAACAATGAATTCAGTACGTTTGCTTGTATAGGCAAAAATATAGCTGGAAGATGTTATCCCTGGGTGCCTATAGCTTAACACAACTAACTAATGAAAGAAAATGAGGACAACATTAATGGGTCAAAGACCTACAAAGCAAAACAACAAAAGCTTTTTCAAAGGAGCTACTTTTTAAGTCTTCCTAGAAAGCCTGAATTCAACTTCAATTTTAAACACTTAATTTAATTTTGGGTATTGTTATTTCTCTGTGTGCTTAAACTGAAACTATTTGACCTAAACTTTCTGAAAATTAAGCAAAATTCCAGCTGAAGTCAGTAGGAGGTCAAAGTTATTGTGGCTATTGTGGTAATAATCAGATAGGCAAATCTCAATAGAATTACTGGTCAGGTAAGGTGTGATAAGAAAAACTTTTAGAGTCTCATCAGATGCCAATGCATAACATACATGGAAAAAACTATAAATTTCCTGTACTGATAATAGACCACACAGACCCCCTCAGTCTTCCACAAGTCAAGCTCTACAGAAACCTAATCATCTACTTGGTTCAACAAGTTAATCTTACCTTCACATAGAGAACATATGTTGATATCCAATATCATTTTTATAACTCTGCAGGTCCCATTCTCTATGAGGCATTGATCTTGAGAAATTCAATGCATATGGGACAAGGTGACAGCCAGCGGTTGGTCTTCACACGCACAAAAAATTTCTGATGCAGAAATGGACAACCTTGGGAAAACTTCCTTGTTCATATTTTTATTTTCTTATTTTTACACAGGATTTTGATCTGGGAACCACTTGCTTAAATTCCACTATATCTGAAAGAAATTAGACAGTCCCAGTGAGACATATCAAATAGCAGAACATTTTACATATGCTCAAGGACATTTATTTTACATTCTTTGCAACCAGTTGTCCAGCTTGAAGAGTTTTTCTAAATGATGCATGATCAAGCATAATAATTTACATGTTTGCATGCGTAGAACTATTCATATGACACGACTCAGAATTATAAGGAATTATAAGCAAGCTTTTTGGTTTTGTTATTATTTGAATGTTTTTCCTTTCCAGGTTACTGGACAATGTCAGAATCTCTGGAAACTTAAGCTAATGCCAGTCTGAACTGATAAATGCACATTATAGAGAATGTTTCATTTTGTATCCAAGTGCATATATATCTGGAAAGAAACAGAGAACCTTTAACTCTGATCCAGTTCTCTGCAGTCATGGCTAGATTGCTTCCCAGGAGCTTTTCAATGTGCTCACCCAATCCCTGTTTCTGGAGAAGGGCTTCAGTAGTACACTGACATCCATGACATAAACACATACTGTGGGAAATCTATGTTTACATGGCATTACATTTAAGCCTCATAGATTAAAAGGGGTTTTGTCATGTATTTTATGGCAGTTCCCAATTCTTGTGTTATTACTAACTTGCTAGGTTGTTATTAACACTTTGGTTGCAGAAAGATCACGACTGAAACAGGGTTTGGAACAATGTTCTGGATAACTTTGTGATACAATATGGTCTTTATTTGGTTTTGCAAGTATGTCTCTTCTGAATACAAAATCTTTGTCAGTAAAAGGTTTATTCTGATATAAAGACTTGCAAGGTAGATGTGAACATGCTTTGTGCTTGCTAGAAAGACAAAAAACCCCATCCCTTTTCTGTATCTGTTCTTAGCTCCTGAATTATTAGCTCTGCTAGCAGTTTATATATTGACTACCATTGACTTGTTCACATTTGATATTTTGAGATTTAATGCGCTGGAAGCACATTCATAAATCCACATTCTCTACACTACTTAAGAGACATTTTTTGAAAGACAACAGACCGAAGAAAATGACTAATATAGCCCTCTCACACTGGCAACATTGATACAAAATTGATTCCAAAAAATTAACTTGAATTTAAGTGGTTTATAATTCCCATGCATTAGCAACTGTCAGCACAGGAAATGGAACATGAAATGTTTAAAAATACATGATATCAACAAAGCACATGATCAAAAATACAAATAAAGTCAAAGTAAAGAAAAAACCCCTTTGTTATACTGCTTTACATAGAAATAAAGTACTTTTGTTGACAGCTGTACCAGAAACATTGTCATATAGGAAAATGTTCTCTTCTCCAATGTCTGAAAAAAAGTTGTAAAATGAAAGGCATTCCAGCTACTATACATAGCTGGAAAAAAAAAAATAAAAAATTGTAGGACAAAATAGACTTAAAATTAGGAGGGGGATTGAAATTAGGTTATGACCTCTTTCAGGCCTCTGTTTCTGGCTATTAGACCTGCTGAGGGGAAACCCTCTACCAGGAGCTCAGCGGAAGAATAGCAGAGAGGAAGTTCTCCCTTAAGAATATAGGAATTACTGCATGCTCCTTCCTCCATTTGAGATCTTTCTGCCATGGTTGAAGCAAACACTTCTGAGCAAGTACTTTAAGGAAAATAGGGAGAAGAACACAGACCCCTTTAAGACAACTATTTTTCATTGACAATCTCAACATGGGAAGACAGGACTTCTTTAGCTCATTGGTGAGCAGAAAGGTTAAGGGATCCTAACTGTAGACTGGAAAGAAACTGCAAGAAGACACACTTAAGGTGGTCATAGACAGACTGAAATTGAAGTAATGGTGACTTGCACAGTCAGATTTATAATTTTCCTTGAACTTTTCTATCATTCCACTGAAGATGAAAAAAGTAGCTGTCCGTAAAATACAGATCAGATAATCTCTACCCTTTGACTTTACCACATGCTTTCCGCTGGAAAGCTTACTGATGATGCCAGAGGCATCTTCTCAATGTCAGTTGGAAGACTATGATCACAGGCTGAATTTAGCATCTTGTTCTGAAAGACTACAATAATAGGTATTTCTTTTGTTTTAGCTTACAGTAAAATTTGGATAGCTTGCCTAGAAGTAGAAGGGAAATAAAATAGGAGGTACTTCTTAAATCTAGCTCATAAACTCATATTTGTTCTTTCAGCATTCTCTAACGTCCTAATCCTTACATGGCATCCATCAAAAATTGACTACAGCTACTGTCTAGACAGTTGGGAGGCTGTTGACTTAGTAGCACTATTGATGATGAACTTGGCATTCTCTCTGGTTTAGTCTGCAGTATTCTAAAGTACCCTCTAGAGATACCTCTCCTCCACTGACAGAAAAGAAAACCTAAAGCAAGCCTGTTTATGGCTCACTGTTTAGCTAGATAAAGCTAGGCTCCTAAAATGAGGGTTTTAGTTTTAAAATCTTCAAAAGCAACTAGTAAATTGAAATATTTCTACTTCTTTGTACCTACCTTGTGATACCTAATAAGAGTTTGTATATTCATAAGTGAAATGTCAAGATGGTTTTTAAAAAGTATTACTCTATTAATATGTCTGAAATAAAACATTCAAGAACAGCGGTCCTGGCAAATAAGTGGTGGCTTTAAAAGAAAACCCTGATACATAATATCATATTTGGGACAGTATCATTTTTTTTCTCTCTTTTTTTTTTTTTTTTTTTTTTTTAATTGCGCTCTACAGCTGCCTTTAACGTCCCCGTTCTCTTAGAACATACAGCCATACACTTTTGTTTGTATCATCTGTTTTTGCAAAGAGGATGGTATTGACAGAGCATCTTCCAGTTAGTTCACTTGCTGGTATTATTCTTTCTGTTCCTCTTAAGTTTTGGAGAGATAGGGTAGTTTTTTCCCTCCAGGCTTAATTTGGACGAGTCAGCCAATACTTCTTCTTTGTGCTTTTGGCTTTAAGATACTCAGGGCTGTATCAGTGCAGGACAGAATTTAATCAGCCAAATGATGACTTCTGGGTATAAAGATCCTGGACCATAGATCAATTTCTAATGCCAACCAATCAGCTACTCATTCTATTTCTACCTGCTAGCCTTGCATAAGTCAGCTGGCAACACTTCATTGTACTTAGGGTTTGAGAAATCTGGAAGTTCAGTTAAAAGAACAATGCAACCTCAGGGACATGACCAAACTCTATTTAAACAAGACTTTCACTCACTGTAACTTAACTAGTTTGGCATGGAGCACCGCTTAATACTTACATCCCCTTAGTTTTCATAATTCAGAGACCAGTTCTCAAATCCAGGTTCCACTTTTTGAGACCAGACAAAGGACAGAGCTTAATGAATGCTAGACTTGCGTCAAGTTTTCTCTATGTGTGAGTTTACCTACGGATATATGTTTACATTTTTGAAATTGTAACAGGGACTGTTCCCAGGTCAAGATGGCTTCCCAAATCTTTTCAGAGGCTTTTTGCTGCATCAGAAACTCTTACTTTCTGATTGCTCCACAAATCCTCTCCACTTCCACCTGTTTGCACAAAAATCCCTGTGCTTTAATGATGTTTTATTATAGAAGACATGGTGAATAACTGTGATTATGCCTCCTGTTCATGATGGGTTAGCAGCTGTTCTGTCTTTGGTACCAGAGTCCTCATTGTAATATTTATATAACTATGTTGTGAGATTTCTCTAATTTATTCTTGTCTAAGAAGGAGCAGTATATTTTTAATGAACAAAAATCAGAGTTCAAAATATGTGAGTATTTATTTGACATTAAAAGTGATCAGAGCTGGAGTCTTGTCATTACTTATGTCACTAAGTAACACAAATAATTCCATGTTGGGCTGACTCTGCGTAGGGTTGTCTTCACTCTTTCAGCATACTTACTGTTTTATCTCCCATAAAATATTTAATTGATTTTATAGGTTTCAAGATACGTATTTTATACCATCTTTTGACCTTCTTTTGGATGATTTTGCTGGCCTTCTGCAAAACTATGAAAGGTGAGTGAAAGAAGAAATCTTGCTTAAGAATGTTGACTGAGATTCCACAGCTGCTTTTTCCATGGCAGGCAGCTGAACCCATATCTTAAGATTATTTCATTGTCCTTTGCTTAAGAAATGAATAAAGTGGTAACATAGCTCTGTTTTATACAGGTTCTTAAGTGACAATTTTCTTCTTACTTATATGATTCCCAGGCATCATACAACTGTGTGAAATACATATACATTTGTGTGATGGGATAGGATAAATATTCAATCCTGCAAAAATTGACTCCACAATTTGAAGTCTATTAATGCAAAATGAGTTCTGTATTGAGGACTGGATTTGGCATTTTTTGTTTATTCAAGGTTTGTTTACATACAGTGCTGGTCTGTGGAATGCCTAATTTTGTTCATAAATTACTGATATAAAGACAATGCTATACTCATTTCCAAATAAGGCTTGGTTTCATTGATGTCAAGCTCTTCCACTAGTTAGAAATGTACAGCTGTTAATTTTATCTCTCTTGTTAAACAGTGCTTCAGATTAAAATTAAAATCAGTTTCCAAAATGTGTTTATCACAAGAATCACAATACCTAACAATAAAAGGTTATCAATTTAATGAAAATCAAGGTTTTCATGGGATCTACAGGTCCTTGTTAAGGTACCTCTACTGGAAAAAGGACAAGTATACATGCTTATGTGCATGCTCTGTCATTGCTGAATTAATAATCTAAAACTGTTTTTAATCTTTAGGTTCATACCAATAATATATCTGTGACACATTTTATTTTCCCTTGCTCTCCAGAATATCAATGAGATCATGAGATTTCCTGATAATGAGATCATGCTGAAGGCTACAAGCAGAAAAGTGGGAATTTTCGCAAGCCTTTGACAAATAATGTTTTAAAAAGTCACATAGTAGGAACCTCCATATACACATCAGTTTGATTATAAACAAAACTGAGCAATTCTGGCGATAGTCAACATTTTGTCATACTTTCCTGCATGCCTAAGAATTTGCTGAAGAGAGAAACTAATTTAAAAATCATAAGGTTAATAAGGCAGAATTCTCAACTGATTAATCACTTATTTCTGTCCTAAATACACTTCTCATACACACACAAAATCCTGAATTTCTTTTGCTTTTTTTGCTTGATTGGTTTGTTTTGCAAATACAGATTATGTGTGTATGCATCTGTGTTCCAAAGAATAATATCAAAATGCATGCAATTACACATGCATTTTGAGTCTTCTGGGGAGGTAGAAGATTTATGAAGTTATAACTAGGGCAGACAACACACAACATATTCATAGTTTGCTTTTAGAGTGGCAATTGGAAATCAAGTTAACATTTAGTGCATGGAAGATATCAGACATTATGCAGACATATGGGTTAACAATAAATAAACTATGTTAACAGTTATCTTAATTTTGGAACACAAAATTAAACCATAGGATGATGTGAATAACATACAGAGAAAATGTTAAAAGTTGTTCTGTTAATGAATTTTGTGTAACACACGTAATGTGGCACCAATGTGGAGAAATAGGTACTAACAGTTCAGAGATTTACTTTGGCCATATTATAAATTGTCTGAAAAGTTATTTTTTTTACTGTCTGATAGCCGTGAGCTATTGCTCTGATAGCATCATGGAGAAAATAGACTTATGAAAGTAAGCCAGAATAAAACCTGAACAGCTCTCAAAACAAATATTCTGTATACCTATATGCTGCATACAGTTAAATAATTCCCTGTGATTTTATACTTACATTATACTTACATATATACTTACATTTATACTTACATTATATTTCTATTGTGTCTCTAGCTTTAAAGGCTTTGCTTTTAACTGTGGACACTACAAGAAGACTTGACTAATAATGTCTGTTGATTTATCTCCACATCCTTTCTGTGCAAGTTGGGGTAGGAGTTCAGACACAGATGACATTTATCAGGGATTACTATGAAGTAAAAGTGTCTTAAAAAAATTTAGACTGTGTTCTTTATTGAATACAAACTATGATGGGTCTGTCCTCTGGCACAAACTTTCTCTGGAGGTGAGAAATAAAGTTATACCCAGAGCATTACTTTTAAAAGAGTTTTCTTCCTTGCCTGTTATATTCTGGCATTCTCTGTCCATTAGCTATCTAGCCTTTCTTAACAGAACAGATGATCAGGTGCTATACATACAAAGACTAGATATCAGAACACTGTTAGTTTTTATTTCTTTACTGTAGACTTTTTTCTGTTACAGAGAATCCATAATCTGAAACCTGTGGCAAATTACAAGTCCATATATACATATGGATTCAAATCTCTATATGGGGCAGACATCTTCAAAGCCCATGCAATACCAGTGAGTAATACACCATTCTCAGCTTATTGAATAAAAACCAAACTGATCAAAACCCACAGCTATAACCCCAGACCACTGTAAATAATGTTAGAGAAAATGGCATTGCTTAACATTAGCATACAAATAACCATTTAAGTAATATGTAACTTCATTTCAGCCACTAACCATGTAAATGAAAACCATTGCAAATGCCCTGAAATTGTAGACAAACTACATCTTGTTTTATTTCTTCTTCATCTAAGCCACAGACTAGTTTTTTTATGTTTAAAATTGTGTGGTAATTACCTCGAACTATTTGACGATACTAAACGTAACTACTTAGTAGGCAGATTGCACAATTTCAGTGACCATTCTCCATACAGGGGCTTATCCAAATCTCTAAATCTCTGTCACTTTCATAGATTTTTTAAATATGTGCTTGCTGCATGTAAACTATTGAATAGGTGGTGTTGGCATACAGTCTGACAGAGTTCAGCTGAGTGAATAGTACTTGTGCAGTTTGGATGTGTGGCACAGTAAAAATATTACTTGGCTTAGAGTGCTGTACTCCTTCTGAAGTCACAGTCTAACTTCTTCACCCTTGAAAACATGCTACAAAGTACAAGTGAAGAAGGTGTCATGCTAAGGACAGCAAAGGGTTAATTGTTTTCCTTTTTCACAGAATCACAGAATTGCTATGGCTGGAAAGGACCTATAAGGTCGTCATGTCCAACCATTATCTATCTCTACCAGGCTCACTTCTACACCATATCCTCAAGCACCCTAACTAGACAGCTTTTAAATACATCCAGGGGTAGTGATTCAACCACCTCCCTGGGCAGCCTGTTCCAGTCCTTGACAACCCTTTCAGTATAGAAGTTTTTCCTAATGTCTGACCTAAACCTCCCCTGGTGTAACTTAACACCATTTCATCTTGTCCTGTCAGATGTGGCTAGTAAGAAGAGACCAATGCCTGCCTCCCTACAACCTCCTTTTAGGTAGTTGTAGAGACCAATAAGGTCTCCTCTCAGGGTCCTCTACTTCAGGATAGACAACTCCAGTTCCCTCAGCCACTCCTCATAAGACTTATACTCGAGAACCTTCACCAGCTTTGTTGCCCTTCTCTGCACCCTCTCTAGAACCTCAGCGTCTTTCTTGTACTGTGGTGCCCAAAACTGAACACTGTACTCAACACGTGGCCTTGCCAGTGATGAGTACAGTGGGACAATCACTTCTCTAGTCTTGCTGACTACACTATTCCTGATACAAGCCAGGATGCCATTGGCCTTCTTGGCCACCTGGGCACACTGCTGGCTCATGTTCAGCCAGCTGTCAGTCAACACCCCCAGGTCCCTTTCTGCTGAGCAGCTTTCCAGCCACTCCTTCCCACGTCTATAGCATTGCATGGGGTTGTTGCAGCCCAAGTGCAGGACTCAGCACCTGGCCTTGTTAGAGCTCATACAATTGACCATGGCTCATCAGTCCAGCTTGTCTAGGTCTCTCTGAAGGGCCTCCCTACCATTAAGCAGGTCAACATTTCCATCCAACTTGCTGTCATCTGCAAACTTACTGAGAGTGTTCCCAATCTCCTCATCAAGATCATTGATAAAGATGTTAAACAGGAGTGGCCCCAACACTGAGCCCTGGGGAACACCACTTGTGACCAGCCACCAACTGGATTTAACTCCAGTCACCTCCACTTTCTGGGCCTGGCCATCCTGCCAGTGTGGGATCCAGCAGAGTGTAAAACCCATTCAGGTCTAGGGCAGCCAGTTTTTTTATGAGAATGCTGTGAGGAACAGTATCAAACACTTTACTGCAGTCCAGATAAACAACATCCCCAGCCTTTCCCTCATCCACCAAGCAGGTCACCTTGTCATAAAAGGAGATGAGGTTTGTTAAGCTGGATCTGCCCTTCGTGAACCTGTGCTGACTGGGCCTGATGGCCTGGTTGTCCAGTGGAAGCAAAATATCTCCTTTTATCTTTCCTTGCACTTTGGTTACAAAAATACTGTGTTAAGTTCTTTTTGCCTTAAAGAGCCTTAGTTGTGATTAAATTACTAAAGATTTACACTTGTATAATTCACATAATACAAAGCCAGAGGAACATAGAGGTGAATGGGATTATATAATTAAGAGTAGTCTTGGGGTTTTTTTTTGGTTGGGTTTTTTTGTTTTTTTGTTTGTTTTGGGGGTTTGTTTGTTTGTTTGTTTGTTTTTAACACAAAAGGAGAATAGAAAGTGCTATTCTGGCCAAAAATAAACTAAGTTTTCATTACTCATTTCAAAGCTTATTTTAGATGCTCCTAGTTTATTAATAAGTCCTTTATTACTGAAATGTTCTATGATATTAAGAAAGATGAAAATATTACCTTATGCCTCGACAAAATTGAAAATCAGCTACACAAAATGCTATCAGCCACTTGCATTTCCATCCCTGGTGATCTCAAATTGAATTGGAAAAAAAAAAGTCATACTCAGGTGAACATATTCTATGCATTACTATGTCTGTATCTGATTATATTCAAGAAGCATTTTTTATTTCTGTGAATTACTCTACCATAAATTAATTAATGAATTATACCTCAATTCTTTTATACCAGAAGCACTGGGATTAACGGTGATTGCAAATGATCATATAGCACTTACAACATGTATCAATTATCAAAATACAGTTTAAGGTGACTTTAAGTTATGAAAGTAACTGCCTCTACAAATAGGAAGTAGAGAGCTTAACATTTCTTTTGTTTAAAGTGTCACGCTGGCTCTATCATGGTAGAGAAGTAAAGAAATAATTAAACTCCCATTTTCAAAGTTATTTTGGGTATACTTTTCAAGTAAGAAAAAGTTAAGTTCAGAAGAATTCTTTAACATATTTAAATTAAATAAGCATGAAAAAAGATGCAAAGCAAAAACAGTCTCGTGAAATATTCTTCATAATGATGTTTATTCAGTTCTAAAGCATTAACTTGCTTGTGATTGCTTGGTCTGAGGAAATTATTTCTGTTAGTGTAGTGAGAAATGTTAAGATTTTTGCTGCTGCACCTACTACAGTTCAACTCAAGTATACTGGTTATAAATTATGTCATCTAAGTAGCTAGTTTTGTATCAGCAACTGAGAAAACAAATGGGTTTCCTTAGTGCTCCTCTATTTGATCATGTTATGACCCATTATTGCCATGTAATAGCACAGTGAAAAATATTCCAGACATGGTCAGGTTATTTGACAGATTTACGTGTGAAGTCAAATAGACAGACACAACCAGGAAGACATGCTGCCACAAGAATCCTGCACATTTTTTCTGGCCTTTCACTGCTTAACATTTTTATCGCAGATATTCAAGAGAATTGTAAATCACCCTTAATAATGTTTAGAAATGACTCAATGATTGTCAGGAAAAAAGGGGGAAAAAAAGTCATGTCAATCTACAAACATGTCAAGTACAGCTACATGCAAGATCTATATGTAGGACTGAAGAACACAGGCCATTCTTTTAAAGCGGGTGATTCCAGCTTGGGAAACAATAACTCTTAAAGATTAGGAGGTAAGTAAATAAAAGCTGACCACAAATCCTCACTGTGCCCAAAAAACTATTGTAACCCTTGCTTGTATAAGCAAAAGTCTTGGTAGATAGAGGTTGATTATCTACGTCTCTATTTTGAAATAGTGGGACTGTTCTTGAATATATCAGTTCCAGGTGTGATGGACATAATTAGTGGAGAAAATTCATGAAGACAGAAGAAAATTTAAAGGTCTGTAAAACAAGTATTAATAGAATCACTGGATGTGTAAGAAGCACATTAAGTGACAATATGGAGGTAAGCAAATTCTATAACTACATAAAGAGAAACATGATATTACAGAATTAGTCAACCTAGTAATTTAAGCTTAATTTACAAATTTACTTTATCAGTAGAATACATTTTAGTTAGCATTGTTAACCAACAGGCCAGCTTGCATGATTTGTGATTATTTCTCCACATGAGTAATTTTTAAACCAAGACAAAATACTTATCTAAAAGTAAAACTCCAGTTCAAATAAGAATTGATGTGATAAAGCACCTAAAACATGTGTTAAAGGAAAGGCCAAACTAGATATAATCAGTGTTCTGACCTTATAATCTATTCAATCAATGAATTAATTGAGAGAACTTCTTGTATGTGATAATATACTTCCTATGTATAAAAGGAAGAAAAGTACGTTACAATACATGAGGTATGGGACATGTATTAACAGGCTTGAGAGAGACCTTAACAAGATTTAGAAGTGGGTCCAAGTGAACCTCCTGAAGTTCAACAAGACCAAGTGCAAAGCCCTGCATCTGGATTGGGGAAATCATAGAACCAAGAATGGTTTGTGTTGGAAGAAGTCTTTAAATATCATCTAATCTAGCCCCTCCCTGACATGGGCAGTAACATTTTCCGCTATATAAGATTGCTCAATACTCCATCCAACCTGACCCTGAACACTTCGACAGCTGAGGTATCCATAACTTCTCTGGGCAACCTGTGGGGTGTTCTCCACTATCAGTTGAGAGTTGATAATTAACTGAGAGCAGACCTGCAGAGAAGGACTTGGAGATACTGGTTGATGAAAAATTGGATATGAGCTGGCAATGCGTGCTTGCAGCCCAGAAGGCCAACCATACCCTGGGCTGCATTAAAAGAAGCATGGCTAACAAGTTGATTCTGCTGCTCTACTCTGCTTTGGTGAGACCCTACCTGGAGTACTCCACCCAGTTCTGGGATCTTCAATACAAGAAGGACATGGACCTTGCAGAACAGGTCCAGAGAAAGGCAACAAAAATGATCACAGGGCTCAAACACTTCTATGAAGAAAGGCTGAGCCAGTTGAAGTTACTCAGACCGGAGAAGAGAGGAGTCTGGGGAGAATTTATCGTGGCCTTTCAATGTATAAAGGGGACTTAAAAGAAAGATGGAGGAAGGCCTGTAGTGACAGAACAAGGAGCAATGGGTTTTAGCTGAAAGATGGTAGATTTAGATTGGATATAAGGAAGACTGTTTTATTATGAGACACTGAGACAGACTGCCCAGGATTGTTGGAAGTATTCAAGGTCAGGTTGGATGGGGTTCTGAGTAACCTGATGTAGTGAAAGGTGTCCCTGCCTATGGCAGGTGGGTTGAACTGCTTGATTTTTCAAAGTCCCTTCCAATCCAAACCATTCTATGATTCTATGATACTAATAGTGCAATGGCACATGATTGTTGTTCACATCAATAGAACTGCTCATTTGTACAGACAAGCAATTTTCTTGTACTAATTAATAATTATTTCTAAAAGTGTAACCTTAATAAAAATAATAGCTTTTAGAACATACAAAATTATTTAATTAGGTAACTATTCAAGATATCTAAAACAAGTACAACTTTTCTGCAGAAAATTTACACTACTTCATGGGTAGGGCCTCTTTCAGAGTATTGGAGAGGACATTCTACTAGAATAAAAGAATGACTTGATATTATTATCTCTCTAGTCTTGCTGCTAGATTATTGGTAGATCTTTACTAAATGGAATAACAGGGATGAATAAAGGCTTAACTTGAAATCAATAGTATGGATTATTGATTTGAAGGCTTATAGAGAGATTAATCTTTGCAGTCATTTAAAACTGTGCCTTGTTTTTTCAGCATTACTATACATAAGGGCTCTAGAAATGCTTCCTGAGTTTGATAACATCAATCATACACTGGTCTGAGCTAATTATTGAAAACTAAGAAGTAAAACAATAAATTAAGATAGTGACAACAGACTTCTCCTTTATAATGAATTACCTCTTAAGGAAAACAAACAAACAAGAACTACAGAATAATTAGGACTGTTACAAATCAGAAGAAATTACATGGAACTGTTTGACCAGTATATAGTCAAAACTATAATAAAATTACAAATATTTTCTGGATAGTAATAAACAGGCAATGAAACAGTCACTGGAATCCTAAACCTATGTATCATTCTGCATATTTTATGTATGTTTTATTCAACCATTATTTAGCAGATAGCTTGAGATTGTTCTAGAATTGCTTACATTTTATGTTAAAATAATTGGAAGCTAAAAATTACCTAGGCTTATGCTGCGATGAGCTGAACATTAGGAAAGAAGCAGTGAAATAAGGTTTTCTACTGGTTAATCTCACTAGCCTTAATTTTTCCCTCTGAAATTATTGGAAACTATTTACCAGAAGCCTGGCTCTGTAAAACCATGGAGCGGATTTTTAAATTATTGAATTTTCTTTCCTTGAGCTTTAAGTAAACAGTTAGACAGCAGAAGGGGGAGGGAGCTATTTGTTAGACTATCTGAGACCGAGTACCCAAGATGAAATATAGTCCAAACCACTATTTTTGCCCTATAAGTTTGCATAGTATTGTGAAGTCATGGAACAAAAAGAAACAGATAGCAAGCAAAATTTAATCTCTTTGCTCTAGTCCCTGCTCAGGTTTATCTTTGGTCTAATCCTTACCAGATATCTCTGCTTTAGTTCTTGCTTGGGCCTCTTTTTCTCCTAACTGCTCAGGTTTCTCCCCTCTTGTTCAGAAGACTCTTACTCTGCTGTCTCTCTTTCTACCCCCTGATGTATCTTTGCTTCTGCATCTCTCTCCTGATATGTTGTCCCTCCTACCTTGTCATCTCTCTTATTTTCCCCTTCCAATCTCTTCTGCCTTGATGTTGCCTATTGCCTCTTCTCTTCTTTAGAGATTATTGACCTTCCTGAAATAAATTTTTGCAGAGACACCATATGCTCCTCTGATGGGTACAGTTGGGTGTGCAGTGGGCTGGTTTTGTCCATAGCAGCACTATCTGCAATTGGCTGTGACCAGCGCAGTGCAGTCCCTGACGTCCTATCTTCTGCACAAGTCACCACTGCAGCCCCTCACCCACTACCAAAGCCTGTCAGCTGTGCCTGATACATGTTTAAATAGAATTTCTTTCATTTCAGTTTTGGTCCACTAATTTTATGTTGTCACTTGCCTCCTCAGCCTTGTACATCTAATTGCTTGGGGAATCAGAAGTCTATAAGGAGTCTAGAGAAGAAAATGGCCAGACTTCTGGTAAAACAGATGGACATGTGAACACATTCTTTCAAATAGGTGATTCATGATTCACCATATGTGTCTTATGCAATATATGGATAATCAGATATTCATTACCACGTATAGCTCATGAAGTTTCTGTCAAGACATATGAAGATATCAATGTGGCTTGATGAACTCTCCAGAAGGTCTGAGGGCCTAACCTATTCTGTTAACTGAAACAAGCTTGTGTCTGAGATGATCTAAGCATAATGTTTCTTACCCAATTTCAACTGAAAACATTTTCTTCCTGTTTTTACTTACAGTCTTTGATGCAGTCTAATTATATAACTTTGATTCCCCTTAAGAATTTGTTTCCTAAAACATTATATTATGTACAATTAAAGTGTTAAAAAAGACATTTCTGAAAGTTGGATAAATACACATTGCTCCTTGAGCTGAATATATTATCGCTATTCAATTGATATAGCACTCCTTTCTCTTTTTTTCACCTAGTCATGTGGTGTGCTTACCTGTGCATTGTTAGCAAAGTACTTTCTTGAGGTGCAGAAACTTTTAGTTTTCAATCTTGAAGGTATTTTTCTATATGTAGTAGTCTTAAAGACTGTTTCCCTCTCTCCTTTCCAGGGTGCAGGGTACTTAAATGACTAGATCAAAGGAGTGAATCAAAAAAGCACAAAAAAAATAGCAAAAGGTTAAGAACCCTGGTGAAGTGAGGGCAGAGGTTTTCACATGGCTTGCAAGTGTCAAGCAGCTAATACCTAATGCTGTAGCATCTCCCTGATCTTGTTCCCTCTTCCTCCCTTCATCTTCCTGAGTGCATATAAAGGTCTTTTATATGTGGTCTTCACAAGCTTGTGAGTAGTAAAATGAAAGTTCATTGCTAGCATGTGCTGTAAGTCAGGAAGATAGTCTAAAGAGAAATAAAGATATAAGTGGACCTCTGAACTGCTAATGGGAAAGTTCTAGGCCATGAGGAGGAGCTGAAAGCCAGCATTCCTAGATTGTGACGACAGCAAAAGAGGAAAATTTGCAGTGAAATTTTATCTTACAAAGAATTTCCCAAAATTGGTGTTGACATCACTTAGTAGAGTACATAACAAGCACTTGTGGCAATTCTTTCTGAGCTCATAAATCAGCTTTCATGGAATCTTCATGTACAAAGATCCACTTAGTTCCCAAGACATTTGATAAATCTAGGGGTAGGTGCAGAATAGGCATACATATGCCTGCTATATATATATATATAATTTTAACACTTTCCAGATGCTGCTTATTGCCAGTGAGCTTAGACATTTCTTTTCACCAAAGGCATATCACTGTTTTTAACTAGCAGAGGGTGAGTCTGGAGTTACTTATAGAAAATAAATGGTACCATTAATATTCAAGCCATTGTTTCCTTTGGCAATTGTAACTGCGTGACTCTGCATGTATGTGACTTCATTACTTAACATTAAACATATTAGAGACTTAGATATGGCCAAAATATAAGAAGTAAAAAGGTCTCCGTGAACAACAAAATTAATAAAACTACCCTTGTATGTCACTAATCTCTTTCCTTTTTGCATTCCACTTGAAAACTCCTCCAGCCTGGCAGCTCTCACAAAAATTGTTTACATTCAAGGTAATACATCTAAATTTGTTACTGAGCAGGTTTATCATGAGGAGTTTATTTTTGTGCCAGTTGAGTTGTCTACTTTGATACCTAGAAGCCAAGCAAAAAAGGAGCACAAAGCAGTTGTGACAGAAGATATTTGAAATTCTCTTGTGAGGACTCACACAATTAAAGAAAAATAGTTCCCATCTTATTCTTAATAGAGAGTAAAACATATTTGCTGCTTACCTGAAACTCAGGTCTAAACAACCTTTTATTGACAGTCAAGCTTCGACAGATATATCACTCCTCTAAACTGGCAGATAGGAACAAGGCCCTGGAAGTGCTACTAGTAGCTCTTACTTGCCTGTGCAAGCCAAATAGCACAAGGTCACTCAATCACATTTCCTTCTTCATTTTTTCCTAAAGGCTGCTATTCTTTACGTTATTATTTACTGTTTGAGTCAGAAGTACATTTTCATGATTTATTTATATAGTACATCAGGCTTTAAATAAAACATGCATCTGAATTTAAAGTTATGTCTCTAATGTGCCAGTTATGTGACTAATTCATTAGTTTTGTCACTGACTTATGAATTATACAAATGACTTTTAAACCATGAAGCTGGTTAGGATCCACATTTCAGACTTTGGAATGTAAATATCTGTTTTATTAATAGCAGTTTGTTTATAAAGAATGATCTTAAAAGTTAACGTACAGACTTCCCAGTGAAAGTATGGTTTGCTCCCAGCAAACTATAGAAATACAGAGTTACCTGTAAAGATTTGTATCTGTAGTCTCATTTTAAACACAAGATGTTCTTCCATCTTATTAAGATGGATTCTGTCTTTTCCTTATGGGTATATATGGGAGGATAGCAATGGGGAGATACTAATGCTTGAGATTCACCCTGTCATCAAGAGAGTCTTTGCTGCCTTTTTCTGTTACTTCTCCTGAGTCTGTCTGCACAATGGGAAAAGCATATCAGTTAGCAGTTTAGATCTCTAGAGTTGGGATGTCACATCTCACTTATCTTCCTACTTCAACCATGTGGGAACAACTACATGGAGTCAGGAATAAACCAGTCATGTAAGGATGATAGAAGCCAAGTACTCAACGCACACAGGAGACAAAATGATCTTGAAATTCAAATTCTTCTATGAACATGAGAACTACTCAAGTCTGCTTTTCAATGATTTGCACATTTAGCCCTCTAATCCCCTCAAATAGGATAAACTAGATGCCTTTTCACCCTCTGCAACTAGGCGGGGACAGCACATGGTGTGGATAGTAGATCAGGAAGTGGCTACTGACAGGCCAGTTCACCTGCCACAAAAGGCCTGTAATCTGAACTCAGATGTGTCCTGGTAAGGACACTTCTACTCTCTCTTAAAGAGCTATCTCTCCAGCTTTTCCCAGACTGACATTAATGTAAACTACTTGTAAGGGAAATAAGAGATTCAGATTTGGATTTGCTTAAAGTTGCTCAATAGGTGTGGTGGTTTAGTTCCTGCTGGGCCTGAGCACCATGTGCCGCTGCCGCCTCACCGCCGGGATGAGATGGGAGAAAAGGGAAAGCACGAAGCCCAGGATTGAGACAAGGAGAATTTAATATGACAAAGCACAAGAAGCAATCAACAACAACAGCAATAACAACAGTGAGAAAAACAATGTACAAAACAAGCGATACCGGTGAATAAATGGGCGGACCAGATCTGACAGACCCAAGCACACTCCTCACCTAGCATTGCACAGCTCACTGGTGAACCGGTGTTGGGGGCATGATGTCACTTTTTAAATGCCACAAGCAATGAGGGGAAAGAGAAACACCAGACAGTCTGACTGCACTAAACTCAGTTTATTAAGCAGACCAAGCGAGGGACAGGCTGTCTGAGGAAAAGCTTTACAAAGACACAGACATGCAAATTTATTGTTAACTGACTGCCAGTGAGTTGGCACAGCTGAGCCTGGGGAAGCATGACAGTTTCTTCAGCCACTCCATGGTGGGCTCTGGATAAGGGCTAGGCACAAGGGTGTTGATGGTTGCACTTTGGCTCCTCTTCTTCTAGGTGGTGTCAGACATCTATGTGCCAGTGTTTCCTTGATATCTGCTACTGGAGAGGTTTATAGCCAGATTTTATCTCAAGCCACCAGCCAGATCAATGCACAATGATATCACACTATGAATTTCCAGCAGTTTCAGGTGTTGTTCTCCTGGAACATCTTGATCTATGATCTGCAACACTCACGTTCAGTACTTGTTTGCAATGTCCTGTTGGCTGTGGCTCATTATGCTCAGTTACTGACTTCTGATTAGGGTAAATTCTTGGTGCTCCTATGGCACATTAAATGTCAGAGAGTCTTTTAAATTGAAGGAATAGGTCATAATTTCACTGTTCTTTACTATTTTGAAAATGTCACATTCTCAATGGGTCAAATTAGTTTCTTGGTTATGAATCTCTGTGTGCCATTTGGCCTCTTACTCAGGAGCAGTTATACCTGATTTACAGTAGTGTGGAAACTTCTATGAATTCAGCTGGATTTACACCTTTTAACCCAGAATAACCTTTGTTCCAGTGACTGAGACCCACTTGTAATGCCTAGGTAGGACAGTAGGTCATCCAGTATTAATTGAAGGACTTCTGAATCGTACTCTATCAATGATTTAGGGAGTTACAAAATTTGTGTAGCTGTTTCCTGCTAGTGCTTTTCCCGCTAATGTTTTTCCCAAAAAGCTACCATTTCCTTTATTAAACATACAAGAGATGCAATAAAATCTATTTGTTTGAATTGTAGATTCTAGCCTTTTAGAGCTTTTAAATCATTCAGCCAGAAGTTATTTCCTTCTGCATGCATGAAGCTTTTCTCCCTAGAATTATTTTTCTGGAGATACAAGAGTCCATGACTGACTTGACCTTGAATTGCTTATCTCTACGGCAAAATTCTTTCTGAAAGAAATTCATTAGGCCAACAAGGCACAGAAGTTGATGCCCTTTTACCCTGTTCCTGCATCTCTTCCTGCCAGTGTCACTGACCTCAAATCTAAAGGAGAAAGGTGAACTTGAACAATTGTATTAATTGATTGACACATACTACAGACTGAAGATGCATGGTCTCAAGCTCTGATCTCATTAGTTCTTCTAATAAAAACTGTTAGGTGTTGTGGTATTCTAATAGCAGAACAGAAGAGAAAACAAAAGCATTTTGGCAAATGGTACAGATAAGTTATTAGGGATTTCTTACTTCGAATCAAACTACTGAGACAATGTTGTAATGCCATAGTATGACCCCGTTGAGCTTGATAAACAGCATGGACAGCATTTTTTTTTTTTTTTTTTTTTTTTTTTCTCTTCAGCCCCTTAACTACTCAAGCATCCTGGAAGTCTTTGAATATGGTAAGGGAGCTATTGGTGTGTATGCATTCACAGTCATTACTGGCATACAACTGCCACTAAGAGTAGATGAAGTGGTTGGCAGTGCAAAGGAATAGAACACAGGAGAGATGATAAAGCTCAATTTGAATTACTTAGACTGCAAAAGGAATGTAATTTCGGGAATTAATCTACAAAATTTGTCCAGATTGGTGTTGGAGTCTCAACTGTAATAAAATGCTGTCAAATCTTTAGATAAAGGAGCGGAAACTTCTTCAAATCTCTTTTGAAGTATTTTTGACCAGGCTGAAGTTAGGAACAAAGTGTTTATTAACAAGGTTTAAAATACATAACCAGAAAATAAGCTTTCTCCTTGGGTAAAAACCTTTCCTGTGACAATTTCTGATATTAATTTAAACCTACTGATGTAATTGTATAAGTATTCTTAATGGAAACAGAAGTAACACTGAAAATTTTATCTTAAACTTCAAACTTGAACTGTGCATGTGTTTGGTGCTTGCTTGTGTGAAAACATGCATACAAACATAGAGATGACAGAGCATAGGTGAATGAATATTCAAGAAAAGATTTTGAAATTTCTCTAAGGAACACTTGAAAATTCTTTGTCCCCTTCTGACACTTTGCAGCAGGGAAGTAGGACAGAAACAGCTCTTTTGAAGTTCAGCTGCTTGTGATCAATAGCGTTTTGCAGGTGGCTAACATTCAAAGTGTGTTTCTGTTTTAACACAGGTGTAGCAGAACTCGTGAAGCATTAGGACCACTTTAAATTCTGTGTATGTGCCAGAACTTACTGTTTGGAAATGCTTTTAAATTTACCTACAATGTACATTCTCTTCTTCATTATGAATTTAAGCATAATACAAAGTTTCATGCGAGGTGATATTTTAAGGTAGTGTTTAATATGTGGGGCAATGCTCTTAAACTATTCCTCCTTTTTATAAAACGAAAACTTTAAAGTAATTTTTAACACCAGGGGCTGATTTAATAATAAAGTTTACATGAAAAAACAAGGCCAGGGTGCAAACCTTAAAAGTTTGACTAAAATTTTGCTAACAAAATTTCCTAATATCTAAGGTCCTACTCTTCTAAATGCTAGAGACCTCTTTAGACTTCCAAAGTGCAGTGTACTTCAGTAGCTGTTACTAGCGAGCAGTGTCTAATGCTTTCTTTATCTTAACCCACATTAAGCTATTTCTGGATATCTTCTGTTATCACTCCTAGAAAAAAAAATGACCAGACAGATTTTATTCAAGTTTTTCAACCAGATAGAGGATGCTGTATATTTAGAAATCCAGATCTGTTCACATTATATGCATTGGCTAAAACAGAGTAAGTATAAACATATGGCTCAAACAGAATAAGTATCCTGTCTGGAGCAGGCATTGGTGTGCTGTTTACACGGTAATGATCAGTAAAAAATTGTTAAAGCCTCAAAAACACTAGATTGAGTGTAAAGGTGAAAAGCCAAGTGTATCACACTTGACAAATAGATCTGATGATTCTGAGTAGTAAATAACCTGGAGAGATGCACAGTGGCCCATTATTTATGGAAGCTATATGGACTTTGACTCAGAAGAATCTCTTACAGATGCTTAAAAGTTAGCTGTTACTATATGACAGATCCCACTCCAGCAAAGTAAATATTTACTTTTCTTTGAGGCTTGAAAAGTACATGGACAAGATTGTTTGAACTCTACCATTGCGTTTCTACTTGACCAGGATAATATTATAGAGAATTATATTTTATATTTTATTTTTGTAGAGAATTTATATTTATGTTGCTCAGAGAATTATATTTTGTTTTAGGAATGTCATGAAAATACATTAATCATAAAAACTTTTGATTTCTTTTTCTCTGCAGGTGAAGAATACTTTTTTCTATTCTAGTAAGGCTACAGTAACAGAAGTCTTATCAACTTGAATGGGAACAGAATCTGATTTCTCATTTAATAGCATCTGCTAGATTCCTTTGTTGTTTAAGGAAAAAACACTACCTTTTTAGTCATAGTTTGTCATATTTTCCCAGACCATTTACTTTACATATATTTTAGAGCAGGACACACTAAAATATTTGACTAGTGTCTGAATAAATTCTGAGATGTGAATTTAGCAGTTGCCTTGTTAGTGCTGTGCTATTTATTAATCTTAAATTGATGGAAAAAGGAAAAGGTTGTTTTCACTACATAGCAAATAGAGGATAGTTTGGGAAAACATAATGCTTGAAAGTATTAAATAGTCTTTACACTGAGATTTTCCTCTTCTCTTTCTTCTCAGCCAAGGCAGTACTAGCAGGGAGAATGAGAGAAAGGTGGAGTGGAAGCACGCAGATGAATGTAATCATTTTAATCATTGTCACACCACATTGTAAGCTATCCAACATTTATGACAAACTGTTCCATAAATCTCTGATGAGACAGGATTTGTTTATATTTAGGCTGTTTCATTAATCAGAGGAGGATCTGCACAGCTATTGAAATAACATCTCACAAAATGTGAGTGTCCCATACTGCAGTGTCCTTCCTGTGGTGGGGGCTGTGGAAGGGATCCAGCATCTGCAGAACTAATAATTTAGCACTGTAATACTATACCTGAATGTGAAACACTGCAGGTAGAATGTCACTCCTCAGCAGCAGCATTCTCACTGTAAATAAGCAGTTCGCATAATAAAAAAAGAATATCTTCGCAATATAATTTATTGCTCTTTTTTTGTGGTCTATTTGCCAGCTTGTTTGTTTGAATGTGTTCTGAGTTCTGATTCTTTCCATTTTTGTTTTAATTTAGAGTATTTCAGTCTCACAGTGATGACTTTATATTCATTTGGTCTAACCTGGAGAAACTAGAGGAAACACATTCCAAAGTTTTTCTAAACCTTGGAAATGTTTCAGCCAATGCACTGTATCTATTGTCTCAAGATACACAAGCAGTTTCCATCACCAAGTTCCAACAACTTAAAACTGATGAATGTTGCAACACCAGTGAGAGGTCAAACATGTCTTTTTCCATTTGATGAAAAGACTGGGTCTTACTAGGTGGCTTGTAACAAAGTTTAGATCAAGAAACAGATCTTTAAATGTCCTGGTGCCAGTCGGGATAATTTATACCTAAAGAACCTGGATCCACCAAATTTTCGTACCTTTCTTCAAAAAGACAAATATATATCTGTGAGTAACTTGATCCTCTTTTTCTAGGAGTCTGTAGGTTCTGTTTCTGCTAATGCTTTTTTTGACATTTAGAAGGCCAGGAACCACTAATATCCTTTTAGTACCAAAATATTAATGAATAAAACTGTGGTCTTCAAGAAGTGTTTTTCTCTATGCCTTAACAATTGCTCTTTCTTAATTTCCCAAATTACCTATCGAAAAATGGGTGGCCTGAGAAGAAATGTAGAAGTCTAATATGTCTCCAGATCACAGTCATTATTTGCTAGGGAACTCATCTACAGTAACAAAATGCAAGAAGGAATCTCTCTTCAATCAGCCTTGTACACTCTACAATCTCACCATCATCCCCAAAAACCTGTAAAATAAATTGTTGTAAGGCCTGCAATTATTTAGAAAAGTGTATGTAGTGCTTTAAGGAGTTTAAAGGTCTGAAGGAGAGATAAGATTGGCTGGAGAAAGGAATAAAAACATCAATGAGTAAGATGACTGATGGATTTTTTTTTGCTGTACCAAATAACTTTTTTTCTTCTGTGATAATATTTTCGTATAAGAACCTATCATTAGGCTGGAAGGAGTCAAATAGTCTTTCCAGAATTGATGAAACAGCTTCAGCTGTTGGATTGCATTGCCTTAATCTTCCTCTAACCTGATGATGGGGATCAAGATCATCCAATGTAACTACTTTTCTCAAAGAGAAAAATAAGAAAGATGATAGGTACACTTACATAAAATGCTTGCTCAGGCAATTGTACCAAACTTGGATGTACTCTTTCCTCAACTTAATGATACTGTAGATTATTTCCTTCCTGTGGCCTCAGAACTCCTTCAAAAAATAAAAAAAAATGGGAAGCATGTTGTTAAAAATAGAATTTGTGCAGCCTTATTCATGACAGTTGAATTCTACAAGTTTTCTGCATTTTAAGAATGTTAAAGTTATTTCCTGAATTGTGAAGGAAATAGAATTACTGGTGCAAATTGGCTTAAAATACACAGTTAGTATATAACTGAAGATATACAATTAAAAAAAGAAGTATTAAAGTGTTAAAAAAGATATATTTAAAGCCTTGAAACATATACAAAACTACCTAAGAAGTTAAATTCACTATATAGGCAAAATTAGGATTAAAGGTGAGGCATAAAACTGTCGTGGAATAAGTTTGCTGCCTAGCACTGTAAAAGTACAGCAAATGGCATAGTTCTTCTTATAGAATCATAGAATTGCCAGGGTTGGAAGGGACCTTAAAGATCATCTAGTTCCAACCCCCTGGCATGGGCAAGGGCACCTCCCACTAGATCAGGTTGCTCAGAGCCCCATCCAGCCTGGCCTTAAAAACTTACAGGGGTGGGGCTTCCACCACCTCTCTGGGCAACTTGTTCCACTGTCTCACCACCCTCATAGTTCCTCCTAAATTCAAATCTGAATCTACCCACCTCTAGTTTTGATCCATTCCCCCTAGTCCTACCACTACCAACATCCTAAAAAGTCCCTCACCAGCTTTCTTGTAGGCCCCCTTAAGATACTGGAAGGCCACAATAAGGTCTCATCGGAGCCTTCTCTTCTCCAGACTGAATAACCCCAACTCTCCCAGTCTGTCTTCATAGGAGAGGTGCTCCAGCCCTCTGATCATCCTCATGGCCCTTCTTTGGACATGTCCCAGTACATCCATATGTTTCTTGTAATAGGAGCTCCAGAACTGGACGCAGTACTCCAGGTGGGGTCTCATGAGAGTGGAGTAGAAGGGGAGAATCACCTCCCTAGAACGGCTGGCCATGCTTCTCTTGATGGAGCCCAGGATATGATTGGCTTTCTGGGCTGCAAGTGTACACTGACGGCTCATGTTGAGCTTCTTGTCCACCAGTACCCTCAAGTCCTTTTCTTCAGGGCTGCTCTCAAGCCAGTCACTGCCCAGCCTATATCGGTGCTTGGGATTGCCCTGACCCAGATGCAAGACCTTGCACTTGGTCTTGTTGAACTTGAGGAGGTTGACACAGGCCCACCTCTCGAGCCTGTCCAGGTCCCTCTGGATGGCATCCCTTCCCTCCAGCATGTCAGCCGCACCATACAGCTTAGTGTTGTTGGCAAACTTGCTAAGGGTGCACTCAATGCCACTGTCCCTGTTGCCAACGAAGATGTTAAACAAGACCAGTCCCAGTACTGATCCTTGAGGGACTCCACCTGTCACTGGCCTCCACTTGGACAGGGACCCATTGACAGCCACTCTTTGGGTGCAGCCATTAAGCCAGTTCCTTATCCACCAAGTTGTTCATCCATTGAATCCATATTTTACCAGCTTGAGACCAGGATGTTGTGCAGGACAGTGTCAAAGGCTTTGCTCAGGTCCAGGTAAATGATGTCAGTTGCTCTTCCCTTGTCTATTGATATTGTAACCTTCTCATAGAAGGCCATCAGGTTTGCCAGGCATGATTTGCCCTTGGTGAAGATGTGTTGATAGTACCCAATCACCTCTTCGTTTTTCTTCTGCCTCAGCAGTGCCTCCAGGAGGATCTGCTCCATGATCTTACTGGGCACAGAGGTGAGACTGACTGACCTATAGGGAAGAAAGTTGAAGGAAACATGTATTTCTATTTAAAGCCAAAAGTAACTCTTTCTAGTATCATCTGAGAATTCTTAGTTGACCTCGGAACTATAGCAATTAATAGACATAGGAAAATAATAATATAGATTTAAGTCTGACCAGATAAAAACTATACCCAGATGGCTTTTTCTCAAGGGGTAACCAGATGTTCAGGTTATCTGCAGTACACCTGGCTTCATGAAAAGAACATTGTCCTGGTTCGGACAGGACAGGGTTAATTTGGTACAGCTATTGTACACCATGCTGACATCCTGCCCTGGAGGCTAGTTCCGGTTCCGGGGGTGGGGGGGGGGAAGCCAGTTCAAGTTCGGCTGGTTCAGCATGCAGGTGTCTGGGCTCGGGTCCGTCCCTTTGTCTGTTTTGTTTTTTGTTTTTTTTTTGTATTGCTTCTTTCTCACTGTTACTGTTGTTTTGTTAACTGCAAGTGCTTATTACATTTTTTTTATATTAAACCTTCCTTATATCAGCTCAAAAAGGCACTTTAAAAGCTTTTTTTTCCTTTCTCTGTGTGTGGCCCGTGGCAGAGGGGAGGGCATGGCCAGATGGCTCGGCTACCCCGCAGCCACTGCCGCAGCTTTACTAAACCACCACAAACATGTGGCATGGATCATCAAATAGATGCTTAATGTCAGGTTAAGCCTCTATTTTTTTCTCTAAGAAGAATGATCAAGAAGTACAAACCATCCTAATTTTACTGACTTGCTCATGCACTTCTAGAAGACTGAAGGCACAGTGCATTATGATAGCTAAAACTGTTAGTATTGCTTCCGTTTTACTACTGGGCTTTCAGGTTTATGGAGTCATATAACCTAGCAGATACTCCTCTTTTTAGCTGGACTTTGCTAAGCAACTATCACTGTTGGAACAGAGCAGGTAGGACTGATAATGCAAGGTACAAGGCAATAAAAATATATTAAACCCAGAATTTATTAAGAAAATAAGTGTAGCTTGCAGTTTTCACAAATTCAAGGTATACCATTACTCCACTGCCAAAGCCCTACTGGAGCTTTTATTTTTATCTGCTAGTTGTTGTTATTGTTATTACTATTAAGAGAAACATAAGTATTCAAAGCACACAAAACGGTGCTACAGGGTTTTCTTTATCATAAGTGACTGCTGTGTAGCATTTTCTTGGCTGTTTAATGCTGCACCTGTACCATCTAAAATTACCCACAGTTGAACTAGTTGAACTAGTTGAACAGTTGCTAGGAGAAGGTTGGACTTGATGACCCTGGAGGTCCTTTCCAACCATAACAATTCTGTGATTCTGTGATTCTGTGATTCTGTGATTCTGTGATTCTGTGAACTGGTTGGAAAGTAAAGCCAGAAAGCAGTTGATCTTCAGTCTTAGTCAGAGGAGCATAACTTGAAAGGAAGTGATTTGAGTGTTGTCAACTCTGAATATTTGGCACTTTCCACAAAATCAAAACCAAAAATTAATCCCCCCCAAAATTAAACAAAACAAAATCAAACAAACCAAACAAACAAATAAAAGGAATTTAAAAACCCTGCTACTTGAGCACTGAGATTATTTAAAAGTCTTGTTTTAATAAAAAAAAGTAAAAAACTGTTACTTATGCAGAGAAAATATCACTCATAATTTCAAAAGCTAGTGGGCTTTACCCTCACCTCAATGCTTTCTTTTTAGAATCATAATGTCTTATAGCTTTTACTTTTCCATTCCTAACTCTTAAGATAGACACATTATATCCAGTATTCTGCTCCCCATCCCAGTTTATAAAATAATCTGGAGCCTGAATGAAACTAAAACAAAGACATTCCATTCCTAGAAGTCTTCTAAATTAATCTAACTGCTAAGGTCCTTCTAAAACAGAAGTTTTCCTTCCCCTCTCTCTCCCAACTATAACTAACTTTCTGGAACTGTTCACAGAAACTGTAGAAGGATAAAATTCCAAAGCAGGAGACGATGGGTGGGAACGCAGCAGAGCAATTTAGCATCAGATTATTTGGTTCAGTAGTAGCCCATGTGTGGCATCTCTTTGATATGTTAAGATCTAGCATTGCATATAGATTTTACAGCCTGTTTTATTTTCCAGTGTTTATAGTGAATCACATAAGTATTCATGAAGCACCCTAAATAGGATATAGAAAAAATTATTTTTTTTTTTTCTGATGAGGGGAAGGCACGGGAATATCAAACACTGAGGTGAAAGGTGGATAAAATGTACAAAGGGAGAGCTAAACATCTTTCAATTGTCATCAGTATCACATTAGCCCAGGAGTGCTATGGGAGTATAAATTCAAGAATACTGACAGATCTGCAGTGTAATGTTGTGAAGTAATTAGCAACCAGGTTCTCTTTCAGGCAACTGCTAAAATTTAGCCCAAGCTAAATTAAAAATATAGTATTCTGCTAAGATGGAAAGGTAACTCTTCTCAAGCAGGAATTTGTGCACTAATTCTCCATTGTCTTTTGAGGAAGACATGGGAGGAAGAAGCAAGTTACTCTACAAGCTACTTAGGCATTATAATGGAGACAATACATTATAATGTTAAGACAATAGTATGCTGTGGGTTAAGGATTTGAAACTCAGCATGAACAAGAAAGTAAGGGATAGATGGAACAGCAATATATGGGAGCAAGTGGGAGGAAACACTGTAATATATTGAGAACATCTGAGAGGCATATGTTCTTTCACTCTATTTCTCTGCTTAGCTTGCTTTTTCAAATTGCTTGCTCTGCAATACCACACACATGCATGTAAACACATGGTTTCATGAGTTTCACTTATTTAGGACTTTCTTTTCTTACTCCATGAATCTGAGACTCTGAGGTGTACCTGCTGACAGCTCTCATGGGCAAATTCACTGCCTGTGCCTGTGATCGTAGTCAGTGTTTACTTCTGGAAAACACCTAATGCCCTGTGCTGAATACACTTACTGGCTTTGTGTACTTGCTTTGTCTGCAAGTCAGTCCAACGGCTGAAGGGCAGTTGCCCTGCAGAGTACCCTGTACTATAGACTGCTCTTGAACAGGAGAGCTGCATATAGACATGATCTGTGTTGTAAAGACGTAAAAGAATATGCCCTCTAGATCAACAATGGTGCTGGTTTCACGAAACGCATGCATAGTTAGCAATAAGTATAGAACATAAACCAATATTTAAGGGTTCGAGATATTAATTTTTGATGAGTTGCATCAGTATAAATATATTGGCTGGACATACGTAACTCAAATCACAGCTAAAATCTGTATGCATGGTATCAAAGATACTCTTTTATTCTTTTAATTATTCTCTATGTGAAGGAAAGAAAAAAAATGTAAAAAGTCCCAGGAAGAACTTGACATGCATTAACAAAACAGTATGATCCTATAGAGCATTTTAACCAAAGCACTCCAGAACCTGAATTGTTACATTTTATATTTATAGGTAGATTTTGATCAAGCCTGGGAAATACTTGAATTTCACTGAATTTCTCCCAGGCAAATCTGTTAAACAGTTAAAAATCACCCCTTTCTGAGTGTGATTACTGAAGTAATGAATCACAGAGCCACAGAATGGTGTGGGTTGGAAGGGACCTCTGGAGATCATGCAGTCCAACCCCCCTGCCAAAGCAGGTTCATCTAAGGTAGGTTACATAGGAACATGTCCAGGCGAGTTTTAAAAGTCTCCAAAGAATGAGACACCTGTTCGAGTGCTCTGTCAACTTCACAGGAAAGAAGATTTTCCTGATGTTTAGGTGGAATGTCCTTTCTTATAGTTTGTGCCCACTGCCTCTCATCCTATCACTGGGCACCACTGAAAAGAGTCTGGCTACATCCTCTTGCCACCCATCCTCCAGGTATTTATAAACATTGATAAGATTCCCTCTCAGCCTTCTCTTCTCCAGGTTAAACAAACTCGGGTCTCTCAGCCTTTCCTCATAAGAGAGATATTCCAGTCTCCTAATCACCTTTGTAGCTCTTTGTTGGATGCTTTCCTGTTTCTCTTGACCTGGGCAGCACAGAACTGGATGCAGTACAGGCCAGATATGGCCTGATCAGAGCAGAGAGGGAGGGGAACCTCCCTTGACCTGCTGGTCATATTCTTCTTAATGCACCCCAGGATACCATTGAGTACCTTCTTTGTGTGAATTGGCATAGGCAGGACACAGGAACAACCATAAAACCATGGCTGAAGTGCAAAGACTAAATTCTTGGCACCTCACGAACCAGAGGATCTCTGTAGCAGCATCTAGGTGGAGGCATGCAAGTGGTGACACAGGCACAACAGAGCTTGGTCCTTGCTAAAGAGTGAAATAGATTTTGATCCTGCTGCTTTCTCCTGCAAATCAAGGATCCTTGCAGGTGTAGTCTTCCGCTGCGCTTAGATCTTTTGCACAGCAAGGCAGGAGTCTCAAGCATGTTCTATAAGGCACCTCTGAGTCCTTTGTGGACCTGTGTTATCTAAACACAGGTATTCTACTCATCAAGCACACAAAGCTGAGCAACAAGTAGTGTGATACGTGTTTTTTGACAGCCCAGCTGTAAGTCACTTCAGCATGCTTGCTATCTTCCTTGCCAATCTTCTGTTATTTTCCCAGTGTTCCTGGCTACAATAGCACATTGCTGTTTCATGGTTAACTTGTTGCCCACCAGGACTCCAAGGTCCTTCTCCATGGAGCTGCTTTCCAGGAGGTCAAACCCTAACCTGTATTGGTGCATGGGGATATTCCTCTCTAGGTGCAGGACTCTACTCATACAACACATTGTATATAAAACAAAGGAGTTTGAGATGTAGTGGCATTGAAATATAAATAATGTGAAAGAAAGCCATTTATCTTTTTTCTTGAGATAAGGTAGGAGTTTTGGCAATGAATCATCCTCAAAAGTGGCAGAGCAGGAAGAAACTCTCAAAAGGAAAATGAAAAGGAAAGGCAATCAATAGGAAGATGCTGCTATTTTTTTTATTAAATAGTAACTTGTGTCAGCATAAACTCTCTCAAAACTTACTTAGAAGAGTTATAAGCAGTAGTGTAGGCAATAGTTGCTGGTCTGCAGGCTGAAGTTCTTATGCCAGATGAAACCTTGCAGAGTAGAAGTGTGGGACTTAGCTTTCTCTGCCCAGAAAATAATGAGACTTGGGACATCTCCTCTGATAACATCTTTTAGCAAGCTCAGTTGTTTACTATGTAGAAAATAACAAGGTTTCCTTCCTGAAGGAGCATAGTCTCCAACAAGAATCTAGGCTTGACTCCAACAAAATGGTAATGGCTCTAAGGTGTCCAGAGAACTGATACAAAATTAGAAGACAGCAAGCAGTATAAGTAAATGGGTACAGATGCTTAGAAAATAACAATTAAGTTGTTGATCACAGAGCTTTAATTAAAGTAGGTGTTCTATTTTGTGCTATGGCTGTTGTTATTTTTCCCCAGCAATTTCTCTCATAGCAGCATTTCTTCAGGTTTTTTAAATGTTTGTTTTTAAGTTGACATGATCAGAGAAGCACTGTCAGTTGTAAAAACAGAACATTGGTTCCACAATTTTGCTGCTTGTCATTGTGATTCTACAAAACCTCTAAGCCTGTGACTATAATATTTTTAAGTAGGCCTTGCTGGTTATATTTCAGGAAGCCAAGAGCATAGATTTCTTGTTTAATTGCAGAAGCTTAATGTGAATCCTGGGGACAAATATTCATTATTTTGCTTGGTGCATATTAAGCCACTTGAAAATGTGACTGATAGCAATTTTGGCCCTAGAAATCCATAAATCTGTACTATAAATAGGACATAGAGCTAAGAAGGTCAGCACAAGCTGTTATCTTATTCCTATTTCATTTGAAAACACAAGACATGTGAAAACTAAAACCTGTATCTTTTATAAATAATTCATGAAGGTGCAAACCTATCCAAAGAAAAAAATTATACCAGTTTCAAGTGTTTTTATTACTTTTATTAGTTTTATTTTCTTTCTCTCTCTCAGCACTTAATGGACTTGTGTCAGATTAAAAATAAAATATTTACTGGCTAAGTATTCTGCCTGACTATTAAATGTTTGAGATGTAAGATTCATTCAGATCCACATTCTGACTGAAAATGCTTCTAAATTCTCTTTCTACCATAGCATGAATCTTTGACAATGGTTTATAAATAGCTCAAGGAATTAATTTCATCTAGAAAGCAGAACAATTTTAACTGTGGGGTTTTGGGAGGTGAGAGGAGGAAGAATTAATGTCATTTAAAAACTTTTTTGTCTGTATTTCAGCTGGGAAAGCAACAAAGTTCCTTTATCTTCACTTCTCCAATGGATTTCTTCTTGTATAAAAGGCTAGCAATAGCAGTTCTATTTCATTACGTTAGGATATGTGAAAGCATGCCAAAAGTGGGGCAAGAAAAATGACTAGATATTTTGAGACTAGCTGGGAAGAAAGGTGAGAACCTGTGATGAAGTCACACTACAGGGGATGGTTATGCCTTGTGGCTGTGCCTAAGGCTACAGTGCTTGGAACAGAGTTTAAAGGGTCAGTGTGCAAATTAAACTGCAAAAAAATAGGAAGTTCAAATCCATATTTACCTTGTCTCAGTTTTATTTTTAAACTCTGTCAAAACCCAGAGTGCAAGATTTTTTACTGAGACAAAGGTTTATTTCTCTCTCTCTCTTCTTTTGTACTGCATTTTTAGAAATCAACAAGTCAGCAGCTAAGTTGCTGGAACAGTAAATGATATTCGCTTAGACCAGACAATTGTTATTGTAAATGACATTTCTCTCTCTCCCTCTCCCTCTCTTTCTCTGATTTTTGTGAGTAAAACATTTTAGAATTTTATTAGTGGAAGTGCATTTATTTATTTTACCATATAGATGTTTTTTGCTTTTTTTTTTTAATCACACTCAAAGAAAATAGGAACAGCATGAAAAAGATATGATGAGCACTGAAAACTTTAAGTTAATATTTTATCTGCCCTCAGTTCATACAGCAGGATTTTGCAAGTGTTCTGCTTAGGATAAATGTGGAGCCACCAAGCACGTGGAAAAGGTAAAGGAGAGAGTTTGCAAGCTAAGGATATTCACTGCATTACATCCAATAAAAAACAAATTCCTGGTTTTGACCCCTTATGCAGCACGGTGTGGACAGGGCTTAAAGCTACATCAGTGTTCCTCTACCTGTACACATCTGGAAGGAGATTTGAGTGCTTGAAAGGAACTTGCATAAGCCAAAAGGGAAGCAGTATTTCAATCACTGGCTTTCCTCAATTATTTACCTAGTACATATAGTGTAGGTGTGATGGTGTGCTTCCCCACCTGCAACCTGACCTGTATTTCTTGGAAGCCTGCTCAAGCGATAACCACCAATGGCAGCCATAATGGATGTGTCTGGCTGTGTGGGTTCAGGGGAGACACGTAACAACACAGTACCAAAGGGCTAATTTAAGCAATGCACCCACCTAACTACGATGCTAGTCAACGTCCAACTCAGGCAAAATTTCGCAGAAACAAATGTGTAAATATGACTCTAAGTCAATCTTCTTAGTCCATAACTAGGGGACAGCCCAGGGCCCTTTGAGCTCCCCTGCACAGCAGCAGGCTTTAGATGAAACAGTTAACCAAGTCTGGGACTAAGTTTGGACCCTGCTGCACCTAAACTCCCATGTGAGAAGGAGTTCAGAATGCATGGGTGTCCTTTATGAACCTCATGACTCAATGGGAGGGTCTCCAAACAGTTTCGTCTGACCCTGTCCTCTATGCATCAAATAATCAAGTGTACCTTGCAATTGAATCTTGTTTAACTGTTGCAGCATTTACTATCAAATTTTGTTAAGTCACTGGTTTATATCATAAACATATTGCTACTTCTCTCTTATGAGTAAAATATGTCACTCCACCGATGACAGTAGGCCAGTGAAGTTCAACAAGGGCAAGCATCAAGTTCTGCATCTGGGGAGAAGTAACCCCATGCACTGCTACAGGTTAGGGGTTGACTTGCTGGAAAGCAGCTCCATAGAGAAGGACCTGAGAGTCCTAGTGGACAGTAGGTTAACCATGAGCCAGCAGTGTGCCGTTGTGGTCCAGAAGGCCAATGGTATCCTGGGGTTCGTTAAGAAGAGTGTACCAGGTTGTGGCAGGTACAGCCTCCCCGACAGACAAAACAGGGTGTGCCAGAGCAGTTTGCAACAAACTGCACCTCAGGGTGATTGACTGGCTCCTCAGGGTATAGACCCTCGGCCTGTTTTGTCTGGGCTTGCCCCCTCAGCCAATTAGGATGACCAAAGCGCACCCTTAACTATGGTATAAACGGACCACTGCCCAAGTGGAGATGGTTCTTCACAGAGCAGCAGGCCTGGCAGTTGGATCCTCCCCTTGAACAGGCCGTCCAAGGATACTTCCACAGATTGAGCGAATCTCCATGGATTAAGTGAGCCTCATCCCCTCTTTTGGTGAGTGATAAGTTTGGGCACTCGTGTGGGAGATTTCCCTTTAGTAGTGAGTGCATGCTCATTTTGGTTTGTCTTTCCTCAAAGTTTAACAATTAGTTGTGCAGTAGATATATTCCCGAAGGACATACGAACTTGTGTTTTGTCATTAGGAGTGCTGGGTCAATAAAGACCCATTTTGACAGCTGCTATTGTCTGTTTTGTGGATGCCTCTGTGACATAGATCAAGAGAGATTCTTCTTCCCCTCTGCTCTGCCCTAGTGAGGCCACATCTGGAGTACTGTGTCCCGTTTGGGGCTTCCCAGTTCAAGAGAGATATGGAGCTACTG